>WOVY01007590.1:0-12386 GCA_013436015.1 Rhipicephalus annulatus
CACGAATGCAACTGTCTTGAGCTATTGCTAAGCACAAATATTCTATATATAAACTGAAAAGTAGGGGGCTCAGCGGGCAGCCCTGGCGAACAGAACGCTTATGTTAATTGTATCTCCTAGCGTCTTATTGATTGCCAGTCGGGTTGTGCAGTTCCGGTATGCCATAGATACTCCATCTCTGATTACAAAACCAACGTTGACATGGTCAAGAATGGAAAGCAGAAGGTTGTGGGAAACACAATCAAAAGCTTTCTCGAGATCAATCTGTAGAATGGCTACCCCTACTTGATTGGCATCGCTACACTCGAGCACACAGCGCATCTTGTGTATATTAGTCACAATGGAGCGACCCATAATCCCACATGTTTGGTGAGGCCCTACTAATTCTTTGACTACCCCTTGAAGTCGCCGTGATAGTACTTTCATTAAAATTTTGTAATCCCAATTAGTTAGTGATATCGGTCTATACGAAGAAACTAATTTTAACTTCTCCGAGTGTTCTGTCTTAGGTATCAAAACTGTATGTGCTTCACTAAAGGACCTAGGGAGGACATTAAGTTTATAAGCTTGATTGAAGACATCTGCAAGTACTTGGGAGAATTCATTTTTGAACTCCTTATAAAACGAAGCACTAAGTTCGTCCGGCCCTGGAGATTTACCAGGATTCATTTTATCTATAGCCCTTTCTACTTCCGTCGGCGTTATGGATAGCTCTAAAGCTGATTTGGTGTTATCTGACAACTTCGGCATTCTGCTAAGGAACTCCTGCTTAATTTCCTCTGAATCAATGGGCGTGGCAGCGAAGAGTCCTTCGTAGTGTTTGCCAAACGCTCGTCCTATGCTCTCATTGTCCGAAACTTCGATACCGTTGACTTCAATGGCATCTATGTGATTTCGTCTGGCATGACTCTTCTCTAATCCAAGCGCTCGCTTCGTCGGGCGATCATCCACAGTCATTGATGCTGCTCTGGCTCGCACTAGCGCTCCGCGATAGCGTTCCTCCTCATATACCTCTATCCTCTGTTTAATACTCCGCAAATCGTCACCATATACTCCAGGTTTTTCACATTCAAGAGCTGTTAGTCTCTCAAGTGTTCGTCTAAGCTCTTTCTCATTCTTCTTAGATTCAAAAGATAAAACGCCAGATCTCTCTATTGCTTTTATTTTGATTCGCTGCTTGAATAGCTCCCATTCTTCTCCTATTTTGCCCATACACTCTTTGTTAATATTACTTATTTCTTTAATAACTGATGCGCTAAACGATTCATCCTTCAAGAGGTTAGAGTTCATTTTCCACTGTTCCCAAGAAAAGGCGTTCCTTTCTTTTTTTGACCCGATATTGCATTTTACAAGACAGTGATCGGAAAAGGAAACAGGGACAACATTATAACTGCTACACTGGGTTATCGCATCTGCAGTAAGGTAAAGTCGATCCAATCGGGCATTACTTGTGCCTTGAAAATGGGTATACTTCACATCTCGGGAGCTATGCAAACACTCCGCAACATCTACTAATTCGTGTTCAAAGATCACCTGTGCCAGAACATCACTGCTTCTATCTTTAACGTTGCGCCTGCTTGATCTATCACTTTCATTCAAGACACAGTTGAAATCACCAACCATTAAGAGTTTCCTACCAGTACACATATGTTGTCGTAAATTGGAAAAAAAACCCGATCTTTCCTGGCCAATAGTTGGAGCATAAACACATATAATGCGCCATTCAGTGTCACAATAAACAATATCACACCATACTAATCGGCCTGAAGAGCAAGAAAAGACATTTTCTATGACTAATCCTGGCAGTTTTCTAACAAAAAGAACACATCCCCCTGATGTGCCTATGGCCTGGCTCACAGTGGCAAAATACCGTGATGTAAACTTAAGCACCATGCTCCCAGTCTCCTCCTCGCCTTCAACTTTCGTCTCCTGCACTGCAAGCACATCCAGATTTTCTTCCAATAACAACCGGTAGACTTGGCTTTGCTTCTTCTTTGAAGCCAAGCCTCTAACATTTAACGTGGCGAAGCTAAATGATACTTGAGGCGCCATTACAACCATGTGGAGGAGTTAGGCCCGGAGCATGGCGCTTACCTTGCACGTCTAGCCCTACGCTAGACGCCTCCAGGACCGTCCGACCGCCCGGTTTCACTGCAATGTAGAAGAGAATTGTTTACAGCTTTTTTGTCCGTGGTGCCACCAGCTCTTGCTCTCATGCTGGTGCGTCTGCCAGTCGGCGTCTTTGCCGGTGGTTCTTCCACGCTACTTGCACTGTACTTGTCTGCCGTCTTCACAGGGTCTTCCAATGGTCTTTTAATGGCTGAAACGGCACCGCTGGGCCAAGAGACGCGGCTGGCGTTGCACGTGTTTCCTTCTATCTTCGTGTCGAGACCAACGCTACAGAAGGCACCATCGACAACTTGGCCTTGCTCCGACGCATGGGCAGACGCTCCGTCTACTTCACAGCCTGCGTCTGTCACCGCATTGTCAGCTGTATCGGTCGATACAGCTGCAGAACCTGGTTGAGTGTCAACAGGTGCCGGTGTAGATTCGTCTACTGATGTTGCAGATGTGCAGTTCAAATTTTCTGCGACTTGATCTCTGCAACCTTCAGCCGCGTCCTCTGCCTCTGTCACGTCCATAAAATGCTCCGACGCATCTTAGGCCTCCGCTGACGTGGTCACTGCGGCGTACGAACGGACGCATTCCGCGTCTCCATGCCCGAAACGTCGGCAGCGCGAGCACCGAGGCACCTTACACTCGCGACGCACATGTCCTGTTCCGCTGCAACGCAGGCATTGCATAGGCCGACCTGGGGCTACCACTAAGGCTAATTCACCGGCGACTCGTATCTAATGAGGCAGGTCCTCGACTTTCATACCGCTTTTCAGCTTGATGAAAACAGTGCGGGTCGTCGAATTCTTCTCATTAACTTCTTCCACACGCCAGCGTTCCCGGGTCACTTCTGTAACTTTCCCGAACGCTGCCAACACCGTGCGGACATCTTCGTCCGAAACGCCGTGTAACAACCAGTGAAGCCGCAGCCTCACCTTCTGCTCCTGAGGGTCGATAACGAGGCAGCGGCGTCCTTTGACCTGGAGTTCGTTCAGATCAGTCATCCGCTTCGTCGCCTCCTGGCTGTTAAAGGTCACGGCCCACACATGGTTGATCTGGTAGGCGCCCAATGCAACCACGTCGGGAAGCAGTCGTGCCTTGTCTAGAGCGTCTCGGAAATTTTCGACCTTGAAAGGCCTCGCTCGAATATCACCGTGCAAAAACACTGTGTTCACAACAATACGTCCTGTTGGCAGATTCGGCAAGATGATCTCATAATCCTTGTCACTTTCGTCAGTAATCCTGTTTCCGCGGCCACCAAGGACCGCCTTTGCCGCTCCGCGGGAGCCCATGATTCCTGCGTCCGACGTGTGCTTGTGCCGGCGAAAGAATGCGCCACGGAGACAGTCCTGCTCCACTCTCACCACCATCAGAACATATCTTCAAACCTATCAGCCCAAAGAAAAAAAAGCGCCGCACCACCACCGGGTGGGCTCGAACCTCCAAAATTTCGGTTAACAGCCGATCGCGCTAGCCAACTGCGCCACGGAGACAGTCGTGCCCCACTTACACCACCATCAGAACATATCCTCAAAGCTATCAGCGCAAAGAAAAAAGCAACACACCACTCCCGGGAGGGCTCGAAACTCCAACCTTTCGGTTAACAGCTGATCGCGCTAGCCAATTGCGCCACGGAGACAGACCTGCTCAACTCTCACCACCATCAGGACATATCTTCAAAGCTATCAGCCCAAAGAAAAAAAAAGCGCCGCACCACCACCGGGTGGGCTCGAACCTCCAACCTTTCGGTTAACAGGTGATCGCGCTAGCCAATTGCGCCACGGAGACAGTCGTGCCCCACTTTCACAACCATCAGAACATATCTTCAAAGCTATCAGCGCAAAGAAAAAAGCAACACACCATTCTCGGAAGGGCTCCAAACTCCAAACTTTCTGTTAACAGCCGATCGCGCTAGCCAACTGCGCCTACGGAGACAGTCGTGCCCCACTTTCACCACCATCAGAACATATCCTCAAAGCTATCAGCGCAAAGAAAAAAAAGCGCCGCACCACCACCGGGTGGGCTCGAACCTCCAACCTTTCGGTTAAGAGCCGATGCCGCTAGCCATTTTCGCCACGGAGACAGTCGTGCTCCACTCTACCACCGTCAGAAAATTTCTTCAGAGCTATCAGCCCAAAGAAAAAAAAAGCGCCGCACCACCACCGGGTGGGCTCGAAACTCCAACCTTTCAGTTAACAGCCGATCGCGCTAGCCAATTCCGCCACGGAGACAGTCGTGCTCCACTCTCACCACCATCAGAACATATCTTTAAAGCTATCAGCGCAAAGAAAAAAGCAACACACCATTCTCGGAAGGGCTCCAAACTGCAAACTTTCTGTTAACAGCCGATCGCGCTAGCCAACTGCGCCACGGAGACAGTCGTGCCCCACTTTCACCACCATCAGAACATATCCTCAAAGCTATCAGCGAAAAGAAAAAAGCAACACACCACTCCCGGGAGGGCTCGAAACTCCAACCTTTCGGTTAACAGCCGATCGCGCTGGCCAATTGCGCCACGGAGACAGTCCTGCTCCGCTCTCACCACCATCAGGACATATCTTCAAAGCTATCAGCCCAAAGAAAAAAAAAAAGCGCCGCACCACCACCGGGTGGGCTCGAAGCTTCAACATTTCGGTTAACAGCCGATCGCGCTAGCCAACTGCGCCACGGACACAGTCGTGTCCCACTTTCACCACCATCAGAACATATCTTCAAAGCTATCCGCGCAAAGAAAAAAGCAACACACCACTCCCGGGAGGGCTCGAACCTCCAACATTTCGTTTAATAGCCAATCGCGCTAGCCAATTGCGCCATGGAGACAGTCGTGCTCCACTCTCACCACCGTGAGCACATTTTTTCAGAGATATCACCCCAAAGAAAAAAAAGAGCCGCACCACCACCGGGTGGGCTCGAAACTCCAACCTTTCGGTTAACAGCTGAGCGCGCTAGCCAATTGCGCCACGGAGACAGTCCTGCTCCACTCTCACCACCTTCAGAACATATCCTCAAAGCTATCAGCGCAAAGAAAAAAAGCCACACACCACTCCCGGGAGGGCTCGAAACTCCAACCTTTCGGTTAACAGCCGATCGCGCTAGCCAATTGCGCCACGGAGACAGTCCTTCTCCTCTCTCACCACCGTCAGAACATTTCTTCAGAGCTATCACCCAAAAGAAAAAAAAAGCGCTGCACCACCCCCGGGTGGGCTCAAAACTCCAACCTTTCGGTTAACAGCCGAGCGCGCTGGCCGAATGCGCCACGGAGACAGTCCTGCTCCACTCTCACCACCATCAGAACATATCTTCAAAGCTATCAGCCCAAAGAAAAAAAGCGCCGCACCACCACCGGGTGGGCTCGAACCTCCAACATTTCGGTTAACAGCCGATCGCGCTAGCCAACTTGCGCCACGGAGACCATCGTGCTCCACTCTCACCACCATCAGAACATATCTTCAAAGCTATCAGCCGAAAGAAAAAAAGCGCCGCACCACCACCCGGGTGGGCTCGAACCTCCGAACCTTTCAGTTAACAGCCGATCGCGCTAGCCAATTGCGCCACGGAGACAGTCCTGCTCCACTTTCACCACCATCAGAACATATCTTCAAAGCTATCAGCGCAAAGAAAAAAGCAACACACCACTCCCGGAAGGGCTCGAACCTCCAACCTTTCGGTTAACAGCCGATCGCGCTAGCCAATTGCGCCACGGAGACAGTCGTGCTTCACTCTCACCACCGTCAGAACATTCTTCAGAGCCATCACCCCAAAGAAAAAAAGCGCCGCACCACCATCGGGTGGGCTCAAAACTCCAACCTTTCGGTTAACAGCCGTGCGCGCTAGCCAATTGCGCCACGGAGTAAGGCCTGCTCCACTCTCACCGCCATCAGACCATATCTTCAAAGCTATCAGCCCAAAGAAAAAAAAGCGCCGCGTTACCACCGCGTGGGGTCGAACCTCCCACCTTTCGGTTAACAGCCGATCGCGCCAGCCAATTGCGCCACGGAGACATTCGTGCTCCACTCTCACCACCATCAGACCATATCTTCAAAGCTATCAGCCCAAAGAAAAAAAAGCGCCGCGTTACCACCGCGTGGGGTCGAACCTCCCACCTTTCGGTTAACAGCCGATCGCGCCAGCCAATTGCGCCACGGAGACATTCGTGCTCCACTCTCACCACCATCAGAACATATCTTCAGAGCTATCAGCCCAAAGAAAAAAAAATGCCGCACCACCACCGGGTGGGCTCGAACCTCCAACCTTTCGGTTAACGGGCGATTGCGCTAGCCAATTGCGCCACGGAGACTTTTTTTTTGCTTTATTGCCTGTTTACAGGCGCATACATCAAACCACCAGCAGAACAAAAACGAGCAGTAACAGTCCGACGGAAACTTAAAATTTCCTAAGTGCTGCCAAGGGCTCCACCCTCGACAACCACTCAGGTAAAATCTCCTGAGTTTTCTGCAGTTCAACATACTTGGCCATACATTCACGGAAAGACATTCGTGCAGGCCGTGCATCCTGATCGCGATAGAAACCCGCCATACGGGCCCGCCATAAACAGTGAAGTCCACATAGCATAATCAAATCAAAAGGCATTCCCTCTTCGTCCACTATTGGCAGAAATCTTACACCATATGAATTTAAAGGTAATTCTTTCTGTAACGTCCTTTGAAGTACATCCCAAAATATACTCCTTCCCAACAATGTAAGAAAACATGGTCAAAATTTTCCGGTTTTTTACAGATAAGGCAATTTGTCCCCCAAGGTAAGTAAAAACCACGGTCTGCTTGAAATGTCCTGACTGATAGTGTACCTGTGTGCAGCTTGAAAAAGAAAGACTTCGCGCCAGGAGCCACTTGCATTCTCTTCACTCTTTTAAGCACATCTTTCCCTTCACCTCCGGCGTACATGGCACGGTACAGCGGTTCAGGTAAAACAACATCGCATACATCTTTGTACAACTTCTTTTGAGTCACTGAAAACAAATATTCATTGGAAAATCTAACAGATAAAAACCGTACACTTAGAATAACCTCTTTAAGATACCCCCGCACAGCACCGGTCATGTCATGCGTGCTAACCACATATCCAGGTAAAGCCCGCGTCAGTCTCATTTGGCACACTGTACGTAAGAAAGGGTCCCTTGTGTAGCGAAAAAAAAGAACCTATTTACGACTTGGCGTATGAAAAGATGTGTTAAACCAAGCCCTCCGTGTTTCACTTTTCGAAACAGATTAGTTCGACTGCATCTCTCCCAGTTCGAAGCCCACACGAACACTGCGAAGATACGATGGAACTTCTGTATGTTTGCCCTTGAAAAATGCAATACTTGCATCACATACCAAAGTTTTGAGGCAAAGAAAAGATTACAGACAGTCGCCCTAGCAAACACTGACAGATGATTACCGTTGCATCTATCAGCTTTCGTCCGGATTTCTTTCGCTTGTTCTTGCCAGTAGTTCTCATTATCTTTATAAAATTCCAGTTGCACCCCTAAGTACTTGACAGGTGTGGTCACCCATTTAACATTGGCAAAATAGTCTGGTTTTGATGACCACTCTCCATGCCAGAAACCCAGACACTTTCCCCAGTTTACTAGACTGCCAGTTGCCTTGCCGAACCTTTTAAGCTCACTGATGGTAGTGGTAACACTATCTTGATCGATACAACAAACAGCCACATCGTCGGCATATGCCAAAATTTTAACTTCGGATTCTTGTAATCTATAGCCACGAATGCAACTGTCTTGAGCTATTGCTAAGCACAAATATTCTATATATAAACTGAAAAGTAGGGGGCTCAGCGGGCAGCCCTGGCGAACAGAACGCTTTATGTTAATTGTATCTCCTAGCGTCTTATTGATTGCCAGTCGGGTTGTGCAGTTCCGGTATGCCATAGATACTCCATCTCTGATTACAAAACCAACGTTGACATGGTCAAGAATGGAAAGCAGAAGGTTGTGGGAAACACAATCAAAAGCTTTCTCGAGATCAATCTGTAGAATGGCTACCCCTACTTGATTGGCATCGCTACACTCGAGCACACAGCGCATCTTGTGTATATTAGTCACAATGGAGCGACCCATAATCCCACATGTTTGGTGAGGCCCTACTAATTCTTTGACTACCCCTTGAAGTCGCCGTGATAGTACTTTCATTAAAATTTTGTAATCCCAATTAGTTAGTGATATCGGTCTATACGAAGAAACTAATTTTAACTTCTCCGAGTGTTCTGTCTTAGGTATCAAAACTGTATGTGCTTCACTAAAGGACCTAGGGAGGACATTAAGTTTATAAGCTTGATTGAAGACATCTGCAAGTACTTGGGAGAATTCATTTTTGAACTTCTTATAAAACGAAGCACTAAGTTCGTCCGGCCCTGGAGATTTACCAGGATTCATTTTATCTATAGCCCTTTCTACTTCCGTCGGCGTTATGGATAGCTCTAAAGCTGATTTGGTGTTATCTGACAACTTCGGCATTCTGCTAAGGAACTCCTGCTTAAATTCCTCTGAATCAATGGGCGTGGCAGCGAAGAGTTCTTCGTAGTGTTTGCCAAACGCTCGTCCTATGCTCTCATTGTCCGAAACTTCGACACCGTTGACTTCAATGGCATCTATGTGATTTCGTCTGGCATGACTCTTCTCTAATCCAAGCGCTCGCTTCGTCGGGCGATCATCCACAGTCATTGATGCTGCTCTGGCTCGCACTAGCGCTCCGCGATAGCGTTCCTCCTCATATACCTCTATCCTCTGTTTAATACTCCGCAAATCGTCACCATATACTCCAGGTTTTTCACATTCAAGAGCTGTTAGTCTCTCAAGTGTTCGTCTAAGCTCTTTCTCATTCTTCTTAGATTCAAAAGATAAAACGCCAGATCTCTCTATTGCTTTTATTTTGATTCGCTGCTTGAATAGCTCCCATTCTTCTCCTATTTTGCCCATACACTCTTTGTTAATATTACTTATTTCTTTAATAACTGATGCGCTAAACGATTCATCCTTCAAGAGGTTAGAGTTCATTTTCCACTGTTCCCAAGAAAAGGCGTTCCTTTCTTTTTTTGACACGATATTGCATTTTACAAGACAGTGATCGGAAAAGGAAACAGGGACAACATTATAACTGCTACACTGGGTTATCGCATCTGCAGTAAGGTAAAGTCGATCCAATCGGGCATTACTTGTGCCTTGAAAATGGGTATACTTCACATCTCGGAAGCTATGCAAACACTCCGCAACATCTACTAATTCGTGTTCAAAGATCACCTGTGCCAGAACATCACTGCTTCTATCTTTAACGTTGCGCCTGCTTGATCTATCACTTTCATTCAAGACACAGTTGAAATCACCAACCAATAAGAGTTTCCTACCAGTACACATATGTTGTCGTAAATTGGAAAAAAAACCCGATCTTTCCTGGCCAATAGTTGGAGCATAAACACATATAATGCGCCATTCAGTGTCACAATAAACAATATCACACCATACTACTCGGCCTGAAGAGCAAGAAAAGACATTTTCTATGACTAATCCTGGCAGTTTTCTAACAAAAAGAACACATCCCCCTGATGTGCCTATGGCCTGGCTCACAGTGGCAAAATACCGTGATGTAAACTTAAGCACCATGCTCCCAGTCTCCTCTTCGCCTTCAACTTTCGTCTCCTGCACTGCAAGCACATCCAGATTTTCTTCCAATAACAACCGGTAGACTTGGCTTTGCTTCTTCTTTGAAGCCAAGCCTCTAACATTTAACGTGGCGAAGCTAAATGATACTTGAGGCGCTATTACAACCATGTGGAGGAGTTAGGCCCGGAGCATGGCGCTTAA
Organism: Rhipicephalus annulatus; assembly: GCA_013436015.1. Taxonomy (NCBI): domain Eukaryota; kingdom Metazoa; phylum Arthropoda; class Arachnida; order Ixodida; family Ixodidae; genus Rhipicephalus; species Rhipicephalus annulatus. The sequence continues at coordinate 9,935 of WOVY01007590.1, forward strand.
CTTGCACGTCTAGCGCTACGCTAGACGCCTCCAGGACCGTCCGACCGCCCGGTTTCACTGCACAGTAGAAGAAAATTGTTTACAGCTTTTTTGTCCGTGGTGCCACCAGCTCTTGCTCTCATGCTGGTGCGTCTGCCAGTCGGTGTCTTTGCCGGTGGTTCTTCCATGCTACTTGCACTGTTCTTGTCTGCCGTCTTCACAGGGTCTTCCAATGGTCTTTTAATGGCTGAAACGGCACCGCTGGGCCAAGAGACGCGGCTGGCGTTGCACGTGTTTCCTTCTATCTTCGTGTCGAGACCAATGCTACAGAAGGCACCATCGACAACTTGGCCTTGCTCCGACGCATGGGCAGACGCTCCGTCTACTTCACAGCCTGCGTCTGTCACCGCATTGTCAGATGTATCGGTCGATACAGCTGCAGAACCTGGTTGAGTGTCAACAGGTGCCGGTGTAGATTTGTCTACTGATGTTGCAGATGTGCAGTTCAAATTTTCTGCGACTTGATCTCCGCAACCTTCAGCCGCGTCCTCTGCCTCTGTCACGTCCATAATGTGCTCCGACGCATCTTAGGCCTCCGCTGACGCGGTCATTGCGGCGTACGAACGGACGCATTCCGCGTCTCCATGCCCGAAACGCCGGCAGCGCGAGCACCGAGGCACCTTACACTCGCGACGCACGTGTCCTGTTCCGCTGCAACGCAGGCATTGCATAGGCCGACCTGGGGCTACCACTAAGGCTAATTCACCGGCGACTCGTATTTGATGAGGCAGGTCCTCGACTTTCATACCGCTTTTCAGCTTGATGAAAACAGTGCGGGTCGTCGAATTCTTCTCATTAACTTCTTCCACACGCCAGCGTTCCCGGGTCACTTCTGTAACTTTCCCGAACGCTGCCAACACCGTGCGGACATCTTCGTCCGAAACGCCGTGTAACAACCAGTGAAGCCGCAGCCTCACCTTCTGCTCCTGAGGGTCGATAACGAGGCAGCGGCGTCCTTTGACCTGGAGTTCGTTCAGATCAGTCATCCGCTTCGTCGCCTCCTGGCTGTTAAAGGTCACGGCCCACACATGGTTGATCTGGTAGGCGCCCAATGCAACCACGTCGGGAAGCAGTCGTTCCTTGTCTAGAGCGTCTCGGAAATTTTCGACCTTGAAAGGCCTCGCTCGATTATCACCGTGCAAAAACACTGTGTTCACAACAATACGTCCGGTTGGCAGATTCGGCAAGATGATCTCATAATCCTTGTCACTTTCGTCAGTAATCCTGTTTCCGCGGCCACCAAGGACCGCCTTTGCCGCTCCGCGGGAGCCCATGATTCCTGCGTCCGACGTGTGCTTGTTCCGGCGAAAGAATGCGCCACGGAGACAGTCCTGCTCCACTCTCACCACCATCAGAACATATCTTCAAACCTATCAGCCCAAAGAAAAAAAAGCACCGCACCACCACCGGGTGGGCTCGAACCTCCAAACTTTCGGTTAACAGCCGATCGCGCTAGCCAACTGCGCCACGGAGACAGTCGTGCCCACTTTCACCACCATCAGAACATATCCTCAAAGCTATCAGCGCAAAGAAAAAAGCAACACACCACTCCCGGGAGGGCTCGAAACTCCAACCTTTCGGTTAACAGCTGATCGCGCTAGCCAATTGCGCCACGGAGACAGTCCTGCTCCACTCTCACCACCATCAGGACATATCTTCAAAGCTATCAGCCCAAAGAAAAAAAAGCGCCGCACCACCACCGGGTGGGCTCGAACCTCCCACCTTTCGGTTAACAGCCGATCTCGCTAGCCAATTGCGCCACGGAGACAGACGTGCTCCACTCTCACCGCCATCAGAACATATCTTCAAAGCTATCAGCCCAAAGAAAAAAAGCGCCGCACCACCACCGGGTGGGCTCGAACCTCCGAACTTTCAGTTAACAGCCGATCGCGCTAGCCAATTGCGCCACGGAGACAGCCCTGCTCCACTCTCACCACCATCAGAACATTTCTTCAGAGCTATCAGCCCAAAGAAAAAAAAGCGCCGCACCACCACCGGGTGGGCTCGAACCTCCAACCTTTCGGTTAACAGCCGATCGCGCTAGACAATTGCGCCACGGAGACAGTCGTGCTCCACTCTCACCACCGTCAGAACATTTTTTCAGAGCTATCAGCCCAAAGAAAAAAAAGCGCCGTACCACCACCGGGTGGGCTCGAACCTCCAACCTTTCGGTTAACAGGTGATCGCGCTAGCCAATTGCGCCACGGAGACAGTCGTGCCCCACTTTCACAACCATCAGAACATATCTTCAAAGCTATCAGCGCAAAGAAAAAAGCAACACACCATTCTCGGAAGGGCTCCAAACTCCAAACTTTCTGTTAACAGCCGATCGCGCTAGCCAACTGCGCCACGGAGACAGTCGTGCCCCACTTTCACCACCATCAGAACATATCCTCAAAGCTATCAGCGCAAA
>WOVY01007591.1:0-45646 GCA_013436015.1 Rhipicephalus annulatus
AAATGGTGAAGGTCGTGGTTCGTGTGCTACGACAACATGCCTTATGATGGTTTCCGCGCTTAAGGCTGGTTGTTGGGGCTCCGTCACTACACTAAAGTATAATAAACGCTGGCCGAAACCACTGACTCTGTTTTTTCTGTTTTTTCAGCAGCTCTCGAGATTCACAATACTTCGACTCCACCATGGCCTACCATTGGCCTATTCGCGGAGAACTATCAGCACTTGAAAACAGGGTGCAATGGCGCATTGGAAATAATAAATTGTGCAGACTAGGTAAACGATTTTGCTTGAATACCTCCTAGTAGCTCACTCTTTCGGAGTTGTACCCTCCTTGTGCATAATATATAAAGGACGAATGAGTATAGGCGAGGTGCGAGCATCTTTTAAACTGGTATTGCATGCTAACAAGTACCATAAACATTTTACCTCTAATCTATGTATAATAAAATTGATAGAGAGCCATGAACACAGGAGCCTTGCAGCGCTACCACATAGTCGATATGTGACCATATGCGCGGACTGATAAGCATTTGAGGCAAACGCGGCCTCTGTTTATACAAAGATTTCCTGCCTTATAATGTCTTCTCCATGCATATAACCTGAAGATAGGGCCTTGAGGATAAAAACAAGACCCATGCTCACCATGGCGGATGTGTAGCGTTTTTCTACTATCTAGAAAAATATATATTACCCTGTTTTGCTTTATCGGCAGCAACTACGCCAGTACAGCGGCAATGAAAATATGAGAGGCAGAAGAAGCAAAGGTAAACCTAAAATCTCTTCACAGAAACATACAGAACCCTCTTCAATCGGTGACAAACGAGGCCTACTCACATAGCCGTGACTATGGGAAAGCGCGCTTAAAAAATAGTAAATGAACGCATCTCTATGAACTGAATGATGACGAGTGAGTGAAAGTGGGCTCTGAAGACCATATTGTGTATCTTGAAGCCACAGACTACTATAAGGAAATACGGACTGACGCACGGATGGTTGGACGGACAGGTGTATGGCCGCAGGGATGACCAGATGGATGGACGGACGGACCCACGCAGGCACGTATAAAAAGATACGTGTACGGACGGACGGATGGGGCGATAAAGTCCATATTGTGTATCTTGAAGCCACAGACTAGTATAAAGGAAATACGGACTGACGCACGGATGGTTGGACGGACAGGTGGGTGGTCATAGGGATGACCAGATGGATGGACGAATGGACCCACGCAGGCACGTATAAAAAGATGCGTGGACGGACGGATGGATGGATGGAGAGACAAAGCAGGTGATCATGTATTGTGCTGTCATATTCTTAATGATATAAAAAATAAACTTGGTTTTTACAGAGATGTTTTTTTGTTTTTCGTTGTGCGGGTGTTCAGTTTCGGTTTCGGTTTAGAGAGCGTTACGGACAAGGCTCGGCCTAGAGGAGCTTCGCACCTGAAACGCTCAAGGAAAGTAGGCACAAAGCCAAAAAAAATTCCGCCATATCCACGAAGTGAATGATGATGAGTGGGCGAAGCTCCGGAGGTAAACCTGGTAAACCATGAATCCTCTGTACATTTTGCCCACTCGATTTTATTACATCGCTCCCCCTAGCGTACGTCGCCGCACTAAATCAAACGATTGCCTTCAACCAATGACACGCGCCATATGTGACATCATTCCTATTTTATAAGATCTCGCGTCTTTCATCAACTACAAGTACCCGCTTTCTAGTTTATAACATCTTGCATCTTTTCATCATCAGCTACAAGTACCACCATCTAGTAAACACTACAAGAACTAAACCAGAGGTGGCTACATACAGGAGACGGTACCGCCATCTAGTGAACACTGCAAGAACTAAACTAGAGGTGGCTACATACAGGGGACGGTACCGCCATCTAGTGAACACTGCAAGAACTAACTAGAGGTGGCTACATACAGGGGACGCACAGCCCATGCCCTAAGGAGCTTCGCCCCTAATACAGCATGCAAAAAGCATGAGAATCACTGAAGGGCAGCTGTTTTGAGAGTAGCTTCCACAACATCTCCTGGCACTGGCTACCATTATCTTTTGCTGCTGAAAAAATTAAACACGGGATCACACTTGTTTCCTGTTGTTGAGTGACTAGCCTGTTGAGTTAGCAACTTAGGCGGTGACTTCTGCTTTCTCAGCAGTCAGCGCCAAAGTGGCATGCTCTCGAGTGATCAGTTTCGGTGATACCATCACTTTCGCTACATTTCATTACGTTAGAAGCGGATCCATCACTTTGTAACGCGCAGGTGCTTTAGTTGCCCGCCCAAAAGCATTCAGCAATCGCGTAATGCTGGCCTGATCACCCCTGGGGTCCCCCCCCCCTCCCCGAGAACTCTCATGTGTACACTATCTTCTTCTCTTGGCCACGCTGTGGTCTTCGCATGAGTGCCTCCGGTGATGGCGGCAAGCCCGAACTCATCGAATAGAATCGCACGTAGAAATCAAGGTTGTCGGCACTCAGCAGATTATCCACGCTGCAATGACTTGCGGACGCACATAGCCTGAGGCAGAACTGCACGCTCGTGCTCTAGCACTGTCTCTGCCGCATGCTCAATCTGAGGGGCGCACCAGTCTCCCTCAAAATGAATGAAGAAACTATATATATTAAATAAAAAGGGCTCTTATAGACGGTAGATTCATTTTGCCGTTGCTTGCTGGAGCACACTTTCGTTCGCTCAGAAGGTAACAAAGTTACTTGTACTGATTTCTCTTCATTTCTGTATTATTTCTCCCATATCGAGTCAGAAATGAAGAGCACAGGGCCTGCAGCCTGCCGCAATGGAGTTAACTGGAGAGACCTGGCTTAAAGCAAGGGTGAACTATAGGCCTCAGGGCTGATCGGCCAACCAATTTTATCGTTCGCAACTAAACCACGTAGAAGAATAAAACTTGACGAGTGCCTTTCAAACTCTTTCTATAAGGCCTAAGAACCTGTTCAAAGAAATTGAAATACAAAGTTCTGTTCCACTTTCTGTCCCAACGGTATTAAATGCTGTGCATCAGCTGAAGTTTAATTATTGCATTTTGGCACTTCAGGGAGCCTGCCCTGCTAGTATCTGCTTATTTTACCAATTTCACAGCTCACATCACTTTTAAATATTACAGAACTGTGGTTTTCGTAGATATATGACTGATATTATGTCAAGTTCACAATTATATCAGTGAGCAGTTAGCATAGTTTACTCCCAAATCTAGCAAAAACACACCAATCCCTGTACTCGTCTTACTTACAAACTCTGCAAACATGGTGTGAATGCGGAAATCTGTACCCACTGCTATTTGCTGCAATGAATAGCAAAAAATGAACAGAAAAAACAAACTGATGTGGTTCACAAAAAAGCATACATTTCTAAAAAATAATCACACGTGTGGTTGCACGATCAGTAAAATTATCTCATTTCCTTACCGAACTTAGGCACTGCATGCACATTATGGTGTCTTCCCTAGTTCTGCCGCCAACACGCCCCACATATGAGACAATATAAAAACAACACTGCGTAACAGCCACATTTTTCATTGTCTCTTTATGACCTGCGTCTGGAGGGTGAAAGGAAACTCGAAGGCCCTTATCAGAGCCATTAGTTTCTTATACAACAATGAAGATCGTTGTAAGAGGCATCAGTGTAGAAAATGTACAAAATCATAAGAGAGTGTAATGGCCAGGCGTGTAACTGATGTATCCTTGCAAAGGTGAAAGGGTGCAGTCATTAAAAAATATGATGTTTGGGAAGCATTAACAGGAATGAGTAAAGGGTGAGACCGGAAGTGTAGCCACTTCGACATCGGAACACCGTCCTCATGAGCAGGTCATTTTCTTGTCCGAGTATCTGGTTTTCGCACGAACGCTGTGCAGCAGAAATAAGACGAAGAGTATTCAGCCACAGAGAAATTCAGAAAAACAGCAGTGATAGTCAATAAAATAACATAATCATTCTTTCTTTCCTACGCCGTCTCTGTTCTTACTTCAATGTCGTTTTAATGTTTAAAACGTAAAGGAGTTTTCTGCTGCTTAGATGGTGCTGAGTCGTGACCAGATCGAGAAAAGTAAACGACGTGAGTTGAATGTGTTGCAATTGGTAGAAATATGGAGAAGGCAACTGTGGGACAGAGTAGTAATGACAGAACAACAACTTTATAGCATGAGGAGAAGAGAAATGAATTACGCTATTAAAAAATAGCAGTCCAAAGTTATAAAGAATGTAGATAAGCAAAATAGGTACGGGGAAAGTAGAATTGGTGAAAAAGTGGCATGAAAAGAAATATACAGTGGAAGATACCCGCCTTGAGCGGAGGCGAGTGGCGAATGGGAGTCATAAAAGACACAGGAATTGTAATCCGGTGTTTTAACACATAGGCAAAATTGTTGCCGAAGAAAAAAAAAAAACGAATATTTACGTTAATGTGAACATATTTTGTATAGCCTTTAGAATTTACCTATTAAGTAGCATTTACCTATTTACCTATTAGGGGCACGACACCGTTGAAGGGATGGGACGCTTACCGCTGCTGTATTTCCAGGTTGCGTTCCTCAGCGCTTGGTAGACGTGGCTTCTCGTACGGGGGCCGTGCAGTCTTGGCCATGAAGTTCCGCTCCCGCTTCTAAGCGTGCAGGGATGGTCAGAGCTGGTTCCTTCGGCTAGCGGCGGCCCGCGACACGGTTCTCTCGTGAACGCCATCGCAGAATATGACTCCGGATACAGCGGCATGCCAGACAACACCTCGGTTACGTTCCTCGGTGACCTGCCTTCGAGGGTTCTCGAACATTGGCCGCGCTGCCTTGATCGGGCAGTTATTTTCCAAAAGTGCAAAGATTGGCACTTTTGGTTCCCTCGGTTACTGACAGCTGGCAACATGGTTCACTCCCAGATGCCCTCGCAAGCCATGACGTAGGATATATAAGCCAGCCATGCTCCAATTCGGTTGGCACGACACCGTTGAAGAAATGGGACGCTTACCGCTGCTGTGTTTCCAGGTTGGTTACTTCAAAGATGCTTCCTGTTTAAAAAGTAGCAATTACTGCCTTGTTGCGGTGTCGAGCCCTCCTGACCCTGCGTGATAAGATTTTCCGTACATTGCTGTTTCTTTAATGTCTGCGCTGGAAGTTTGCATCGTTGTTGTTGTTGCTTTCAGGTGACATTGAATCTAATTCCGGCCCTGGCGTCAATGGTCAATTTGACCATTTGCGGAAAAGTGAGCGCCCGTGTCGTGTAAACAGAAAAGCTTCACTCGTGCTTTTGGTTGGAAAACATCTTCGTCAACTAACATGCTCAATGCAGTGTTAAGCGGTTCAAATGCGTTTTTTTTGTCGCTTTAGGGCCAAAAACGCGTGCCCATTAATGAAACAAGATGGTAAAGGGGAGGGAAACATTCTGTTTACGTTTGTATACACGGCGTAAAACAAGAACTTCTCGCGTTTCAGCCTGAGCAACAACCAAGTGAGGTGACACCTGCACTCCGCTACCTCGGACGGTTCGCCAGGCTCATCACGCCTGTTTCTCCAAAAAGAACATTATGTTATATACACTTGAAGTTGAACTTTGAAATATCTGTCGATAACCTATAGGTTTGGTGAAGACGGCTTGTGCAACGTCTGTGAGGTGCGGTTGTTTGTGTGAAAACGGCAGTGTTCGCCGTTACTACAGGTCACATCGTTAGAACGCACTGTGATTGTGTTACTGGGAGGGAGTTTTCATATGTATACAAGTAAAGCATACTATATAGGCGTGTCTAGTACACTCTAATACAAGTGTCTCTAGTTAAAATCGTCAGCGTCAAGTGACGATGTATTAATGAATATGCACTTTCCTAATACGCTACATTCTATTTCATAACGTAACATGAATTTATCCTACTGTGCATAAAAGACTACCGATGCAGCTGCCACTATTGTGATTAACAAATTACTCGTGCTTCTAATTGATTGATTTGTGGGGTTTAACGTCCCAAAACCACCATATGATTATGAGAGACGCCGTAGTGGAGGACTCCGAAATTTTGACCACCTGGGGTTCTTTAACGTGCACCCAAATCTGAGCACATGGGCCTACGACATTTCCGCCTCCATCGGAAATGCAGCCGCCGCAGCCGGGATTTGAACCCGCGATTTGCGGGTCAGCAGCCGAGTACCTTAGCCACTAGACCACCGCGGCGGGGCTACTCGTGCTTCTAAGAAAAATGGTTCGCGCAGATACGTGGGAGTGCATCTTCGCGTATTAACAGAAGTATTGAGCGGTAACGCGGATATGAGCACGACTCGTGTGCTGCCGTGGTACACTAAAGAGATCAAGAGTGTTAATTCGGCCAGAGGAGACGCTCGTTCGGCGAGCGCTGGCACGGCCCACGGCGAGTCGCGTGCGCCACACTCTTCTCTTTCAATAAATGCCCCTCCTCCGCCGACATTTCACATGCCGTTATTCGAGCATCAGTCTTTTCAGCACGTAGCCTCGCGGACAAGAACCTGTAAAAGTTAGCGCTAATTTCTCTGTTTTGCTGCGACAAAAACCAGCGAAAACTCAAAAGGAGGACGATCAAGGCACAACCGAATACGCAGTCACCGGTAGTCTTCGTAGGTTTTTTTTTTCGCACCTTAACATGAACTAACAAGCTCAGCTCTTCACGCTTCGACCTCGGTAAATTAGTTTACGCAATGTGTTGGCATATTTGCCCTAACTACGAAAGCAAGGCCGCTCAACCACGGCTAACGAATGTATGACTGGCGGCTGGCCTGGATGATGTTTTCCCAACCAAAACCAAAATGCCTGTAGAGGGCGCTGCCTGTGCCGTTACTGCTCATGCGCAGTAGTTTTCCCGCAAATGGTCAAATCGACCATTTGATTGACAGTGCGTAGGCTGGAAGCGGGTCAGAATACAATAATTGGTGAAATTAAGGGGCTAAAAGAAAAACAGGATGCTACTGATAAAGAAATCAAAAGCTTGACCAAGAGAGTGGTCACTCTGGAAGCAAAGCTGGTTTCTAATGCCCCTCCATCATTAAACTTTGCTGATGGCATTTGGGTGCACGTTAAAGAACCCCAGGTGGTCTAAATTTCCGGAGCCCTCCACTACGGCGTCTCTCATAATCATAGAGTGGTTTTGGGACGTTAAACCCCACATATCAATCAATCAACTTTGCTGATGGCGCCATTGGATCTATTTCTGATCAGCTTCAAGCAGTAGTATCAAGGTGTGATGAAGCGGAAAATAGAATGCTACGGTGCAACTTGTTGTTTTTTGGAATTCCCGTTGATGACAAAGAAAGCTGGGAAACTTCTGCAAATAAAATTATCGCCGTATGCTCAGATAAGTTAGCGATCACCACTACCAGTTCTCAATATGAACGTGTGCACCGGCTGGGTAAAATTTGCTTCAAACAATTGTAGGCCAATAATTGCTAAGTTTACGTTTTTTAAGGACAAACGAGCAATCCTCGCCGGTGCACATCGGCTGAAAAATACTGGCTTCTTTATTAGAGAAGATTTTTCCGCAAGCAACACGGCAAGCGCGCAGGAAGCTGCTTCAGTTTGCTAGGGAATGGGATTGTCCTTTCAAACTAAATGTCGACAAACTTCGTATCGATAATACTACATATATCTATTGACACTTGTTCTGATACCGTAGTAACCGCTAGATAGCTAGTTGCCGATGTACGCAGTGGTAATGCTCAGCGGCCCGTCTACTTCATGTTCTCCTTCACTTTCAGTATCATTTACTAATATTCGCAGTTTGTTACCGAAACGTGTCTTGCTTGATTCATATCTCGAGGACAGTGAATCAGATATTTTATTGCTAACCGAGACTTGGCTTCACGCTGACGTATGCGACACTGAGCTATATCATGCTTCAAATCAGTACTCCATTTATCTCCAAGACCGGGCACGTAAAAGGGGTGGCGGTGTGCTGTTAGCCATCAAACGAACCATATCTTCTTTCCTTGTCGATACTAACACTCCCCTTGATATAGTCTTGGTTGCCTGTCCTACCTTAGCTGGAAAATTATTGATGGGCATATGCTATCGCCCTCCGTTCTCTGACCACCTTTTCGTGTCTGAGCTTCACAGAAGTATTTCCAGGGATCTTGACCTGTTTCCCACCAGAAAAATTTACTTATTCGGTGATTTTAATTTTCTTGATATTAATTGGTCTCGCACGTCTTCTTCAAACAGTACGTCAAGTGACTTCATCGAACTATGTCTTGACTTCAATTTCACCCAGCTTGTTTCAGAGCCCACTCGCGATACTAATATTTTAGATCTTATTCTGACAACAGAGCCATATACCATAGGTACAATTGTGCAATTAGATGGTTTTAGCGATCATAACCTTCTACAGTTTTCAATAATATTCCACTAAAAATTCTGGGTGTTCAGCGCAAGGTAATCACGGCTTATAGCAAGGCAAATTACGATCTAATAAACTCTGAACTTGATGTCTTCCTACACAATACATTTCTTCCCTCATTCACCAACAGGTCTGTTCAGGATAACTGGAATTCGTTTAGAAACATTACAGCGCTCCTCATAGATAAATATGTTCCACTAATAACAATCTCTAACGACAAATCCAACCCATGGTTTAATAAATCACTTAGATCGCTCAGAAATAAAAATAAAGGTTATATGCTTCAGCTAAAAGGTCATGATCTTCTAAGTCATGGTCTATGTATAAAGATTGTTTAAAATCTTACTGTCTTGCGATTAGTGAAGCGAAAAAAAAAATATTTTTCCGCCGACCTGTGTTCAGTTTTACTGAGTAACCCAAAAAAGTTTTGGCGCGCCATTTCGCCGGACCGTGGCAGTGACATGTTACATTACATAACGCCGATAATGTTTCCTGTCTCTGCATCTGAGTGTGCTTCAACCTTCAATTCGTTTTTTTGCTCGGTTTTTACTAATGAAGACTTTTCTTCGGTTCCCTGTGTCCCCTATCGTGAGTACTGCTTCATGTCTCCTATCCTTGTTACTGTTGAAGGCATATCTAAACTTATACACGGTCTTAAGCTGTCTACATCGTGTGGTGTTTACAATATTATTTCAAGGTACTTAAAAACACATCCGCTTCCTCCAGTCAAATTTTATGCCACATTTTTCAACAGTCTTTATCTTCTGGTCAACTTCCCACTGACTGAAAGATAGCAAAGGTTATGCCGATATTTAAGGATGGTAACAAACACACACCCGGTAACTACCGCCCCATTCGCTAACAAGCATCTGTTGCAAGCTGCTTGAACACATCATCACCTCTCATATATACAGCCATTTTGAGTCAAATAACTTCTTCTTTCTAAATCAGCATGGTTTTCGGAAAGCGTTATCTTGTGATACTCAGCTATTAAAATTTACGTCTGATTTACATAACGGCATGATTAGTAATAAAATTGTTGACTGCCATCTTTTTAGACTATGCGAAAGCATTGACAGAATTGCCCATTGTCGCCTAATAGCTAAGCTCTCTGCACTAAACTCGACTCATCAACATTATCTTGGCTTAGAAATTTTTTGTCCAATCGACAGCAGTTTACATTTGTCAATAACTTCAGCTCGTCTTCTTCATTTGTTTCATCAGGTGTGCCCCAGGGCAGTGTATTAGGTCCTCTTGTTTTTCTGATTTATATTAATGATTTGCCTTGTAACATTTCTTCCTCAATTCGTCTTTTCGCGGATTACTGCGTAGTGTACAGAACTATTAACTCTGAAGAAGACCAGGTACATTTACAAAGGACCTCGACTAATAAATCAGTGGTGTGACCGTGGGCAAATGACGCTTAACACATCTAAGTGCTGCGTACTTTCTTTCACCCGTAGGAAATCGATTTTTAACTTTTCTTACTCTATCTGTTCAGCTGTAATTCCCCGTTCATCTACATACAAATACCTTGGTGTCCATCTTTGTACTAATCTTGCCTGGTGTACTCACATCGACAAGATATGCGCGAAAGCAAACAGAACTCTGGGATTCTTGCGCGAGAATCTGCATCATTCCCCATCTACCATTCGGTAGCAGGCCTACCAAACGTTTGTACGTCCTCAGCTGGAATACGCTTCATCGATCTGGTCTCCGCATCAACAATACCTATAGATAAACTGGAATCCATCAAAATCGCGAAGCCCGCATCATCACCTCTATGTATAACCGCCACTCCAGCATCACCCAAATCAAACGCGATATTGCCTATACTAACTTGGATTCCCGCCGCTCTGTCACCCGTCGGGGGCGCTGCAAGCGCGCAATGATGTAGGACGTGCTGCGCTTCGGCTCCGCTGATTTTCGGCTGGAACCACGGGCAACTTAACAGTACCCCGTCAAGACCAGAATCAATCGTTTCGGCAACTCACAGGCAACACGTGGATACCAGTGTCATCCAGGTGGGCTGGTTTTTGACAACTTTACGGCCGATCATCACCCGACCACGTTGGCGACGCCGTTAAGCCAAGCGGCGACGCCGACGCCCGGCGGCGTGGGACCGGCTTTCCGAGGGTAACATGGACGCTACTCTCATGCAGCGTGAATACGACCCGCATGCCATGACGTGGGAGACGATTACGATTTCCGAAACGCCAAACTCTGCTTCTTCACCGAGGTTTCGGAACCAAGCTCTCAACGACGCGGTGGAACGCCGCTCGTTAGCAAGCGCCAAGAAGGCGGCGTCCGCCGCTGCTTCGGCATCCGGCACGCCAGCTGACAAGACGCGGCCTCCCGCTTCGCGCGCTGTGGGACGCAAGGGCAAGTTTCTCACCAAATGGAAGCCTCGCCCGTTTCCAAAACCGAGTCCGGACGACTATGTAATAGTCGTAAAGCCACGAGAGTGCATCTCATTGCATGATGCTTTCTCAGAGAACTGGTACGGGACTGCGTTTAAGACATACCTCGGGCCCAAGCAAGCTGAGACGCTGACAGTTATTCCATCGAGAGAGCAAAATTTGATCGTGATTTACACCCTGGACCCTGACACGGCGGACAAAATCATCGGGGACTTCGCGGGAAACATCGAGCACAGGCAGGTTTCTGCTCCACGGGTAGCTGCGACAAGATGGTAGCAATGTCTGCCACGGAGTCATCGTAGTCTGCAACACAGATACGACGGAGACGCTCCGAGAGAGCGTACGCTGGAGGTCAGGCACCATCGTCGAGGTGCGTAAATTTGGCACATCGAACAAGGCGCGTGTAACCTTCGCCGGCAAGGAGAAGCCACACTTTGTTCACTACGACACAATGCTGATCCCCGTCAAACACTACTACCGGACGATCCCGCCTGCTGCAAGTGCGGTGTCGTCGGTCATCGGATGGACACTTGTCCCAACCCACGACCGGATACGGGTGGCCTGTGTGGACAGCAGGTTCCGGTTGTGGAGGAGGGGGTGCGGGCCCTTCATGAATGTGTACCCGTATGTTCTGTGTGCGGTGGAGCACACGCCACAAACTCTCGAGCATGTACGACCAAGTACCGTGATTTCAAGGTGGCCGCATAACAGGGCCGAAAGTCGAAAAGGGCGTCCAAGAAACGACGCAAAGATCAGACCCACAGTGAGCCACCACGCCGGGAAGTCGCCAAGACAGACAAGCCCGCTTCCCGTACTGCAGGAACCGAAAAGCAGCCGACGGCGCAACCATGCGGCGAAGCCGGGCCAGGGGCCAACGCCGTCAAAAACGGAAAGCAGGTGACTGGTACGGGTAGAGCTGCCTCCTCATCCCCCCCTATCATCCACTCTACATCGCGTAACGCCGACCAAAATATTATTGCCAAACTTCAGGCACAAATCGAAGCGTTACAGAAAACACTAGCGGCAGCCGAGGCCAAACAGACTCAACTAGTCTCCCCTCCTCCTCCCCCCGCAGTAGAGGTAATGGAGAGTGAGACCGGGGTGGGGGCGGCAGACGCGGCTGCCGCACTCGAGGCTCGTGTGAACATCCTTGAGGTCCGTATGGACAGCCGTATAACTGTCCTCGAAACCCAAATCTCAGCGGCTGTAAATGCCGCCATTGCTAAAATGACAGAAACTATCCCTACCCTGATAGCCCAACAAGTTGCGCGTTTCACCAAACGAGCCCGCCCAATTAAGGACGTGTCTGGCGGTACCTTAAAACGCTTCGACGACAGATCGAATTTGAGGATGATGACAGCTGCTCCGCCTCCGGAATTGAGGACACCCCCCTCCCCGCGAGTGCTTACTCGGGAGCACCGCAATCGCTCATTAACTCCACTGACCATGGCGGGCACCCTTAGAATTCGGAAGTCCCCACGATCCAATACGGCCACTCCCATACAAATCACCCAGTGGAATTGTCGGGGCTTTAAGGCTCACACTAAGCGCGCCAACCTCCGGCTTTTCCTCGCAGCATTTCAAAACCTTCCTGCTGTGGTAGCCCTCCAGGAGCCAGGGAGTGCTGCCACACTCGCAAACTATACTACGTTTCAGCAGGACCCTTTATCTTGTATCTGCGTGCACAAAAATTATACGGCCAACCTAGTTGATCTCGACCTTAAGCCAGCTTTCTCGTACGTGATGGTGACACTCCTTCTGCTGCGTAAACAGGACCCGCCACTGCACGTGCTAAACATTTATTGCTCACCGAAACTAAGCAAACATTACATTCGCAGACCTTTTTAGCCGCGCCTTAAAGGTTGCAGGCAGGGACCCTCTGGTGATCGTGGGTGATTTTAATGCCCCCAGCACACTTTGGGAGTATGCACTTGAAGAGAAACGTGGACGTAAATTGGCGGAACTTATGTCCACGCTGGGCCTAACTCTTCACACCGACCCTGCCTACCCAACTCGCGTGGGTAACTCCGTGACCCGGGACACATGTCCGGACCTTACCCTCACAAAAAACATTCAGTATGCGGATTGGGTCAACACTGAAGAGACCCTCGGCAGCGACCACTGCATACTCAACACCACCATTCGCACCTATCCTTTGGCAAGACCCTACGGAGAGGCAAAATTACCCGATTACACGAAGTTTCAGCAAATATACGCCAATTCGACATCCATTGAGGAGCAAGGATACCATGCTTGGTCCCAGCAACTGGTTTCCTCATTACGCTCCACAGAAACACAAACTAAAACTCTCCGAGGTGACTCCGGCGTTGGATAACCATCTCCTTCACCTCTGGGAGGCCCGGCGCAGCCTCGTCCGCCGATGGCGCCGGCAAAAACACAACCGAAAGCTCAAAATTCGCATCGCTGAGCTCACCCAGCGAGCAGCAGAGTACGCGGCCCAGCTCGCTGACTCTAACTGGGTGGACCGTTGCAACACGGTCACTCGACAAATGTCCAGCCGGAGTACCTGGCGCCTCTTCCTCGCCTTGATTGATCCGACCCAACTCGAACAGAGACACAAAAGCATCTGCAACGAGCATAATAATAATAATAATAATAATAATAATAATAATAATAATAATAATAATAATAATAATAATAATATAATAATAATAATAATTTTATTTCGCCTCAAGGATACATGATGCAGGAGATCTGCAGAAAAAGCTGGCGTGATGCCAGCTTGACAAGGCCGCAGGCCCCCCTTCCCCCTCCCCGAACACATCGCAGCAGCGGTAACACTTTCATAAAAACATTCGGGATCATACGCGTAAAATAAACAGGTCTATGACAAGAACGAAATCATCACTGTACATGTGTGATAAAACGAAACGTCTAATTCCTAAACAACAACGACAAAAAAATCTATTTCAAAAGATGCAAAAAATGTTGGCGTATTTGCCTTTAAAAAAAGGAAGCCTTTGCGTAATACATCCGAGCGAAGCATACAAACATGTATACGACAAAAAATGAGCAATCAACACTGTACAGGTGTAGCATATTGGTACATATAATGCTATAAACAAATAATTTCGCAATGTGAAATACAGGCGCATTTGCCTTGCAAAACACAGAAAAAGCATCATAAAAGAAATATGCCTAATTTGTTGCTTTGACAACACCACAAATGCATACTCAATTCCTAAAACAGAAAAAACAAACAAGACACCAAAAAACATATCCTGAAAAAACACAAAGCAGTGTACAAAATACACGTCAACAAAAAACAAAATACAAAAATACATTCTTTAGAAAATTACAAGTAACAGAAACGAGTGATCATGACATCTGGAGGAAATGATTCCGCAGTTGTTTAAAGGTGATTTTTTTAAGTCAATTTCGTTATCCCTAAGTTTATTTAGTAACCTTGGAAGTTTATTTCCTAACGATTGAAGACCGTACGTGGTTCTAAAGGTTCTAACAGTCCACACTTCATTTTTCCGGGTATTATACTTAGGCTGGTTGAGTATTAAATCGGCCAACTGCTTTAGAAACGGGTTAGAGTTTTTTATGTGTTGCTTGTATTTCTTGGACAGAAAAATTTCACAGCTTCGACGGAGACACAGCCCAATTGGCATGTAAACTCCGAGACCAATACCTATGCACACAGCAGGACTCCCGAGGGCCGGCGTACTCGTATGCAGGTACCGAGAACGCGGAGCTGGATCAACTGTTCCAGTTACACGACCTGAAGGCAGCCCTAGCAAAAATGAGGCGAGGAACGGCGCCGGGAAGGGATAAAATTACCGTGAAATACTTGCCAATCTTCCTGACTCGGCCTACACCATGCTCCTTACCTACATCAATTTCATTTGGATCGGGAAAACAAGCCTACCAATTGAGTGGAAGACCGCCCTGGTCACCTTCATACCCAAAGCGGGCAAAGCCTTTATCACGGACAACCTCCGCCCCATCTCCCTTACTTCTTGTGTGGGAAAATTAATGGAGACGATGGTGCGCGACAGGTTGTCCGCGTTCCTGGAGACCAAAACTGCATTTGCAGACACCATGTTCGGGCTCCGCCCACACCGGTCCGCGCAAGATGTCTTGCTTCAGCTGGACCATGAGATCCTCGATCCAGTCGAGTATCCCCTGAATGACAAAGTTGTGCTCGCTTTGGATCTGCAGGGGGCCTTTGATAACGTGACCCACGAAATTATTCTAACACATCTCTCACAGGTGGATTGCGGCCAAAAGACTTTCAACTATATTAAACAATTCCTCACTGACCGACAATCATACATTCGGATTCAGGACATTGAACATGGCCCTTACCGATTAGGCACGAGAGGGACTCCGCAGGGAGCGGTCCTCTCGCCCCTCCTATTCAATGTGCCAATGATGAGACTCCCCGCTTTGCTGGCGAAAGTCGAAGGCATACAGCATGCGCTGTACGCCGACGACATCACCATATGGGCGTCACACGGCTCGGCAGGAGACATGGAGGCAAGCCTGCAGCAAGCGGCGGACATCGTAGATGACTATGCCCGTCGCTGCGGTCTTCAGTGCTCCCCGTCCAAATCGGAATTCGTGCACATACGCCCCTCACCAAAGTGCACCACAAAAATCGACCTCTCCCTTCACAGCGGACCAATACCCGAACGCGATGAGATTAGAGTACTGGGGCTTTTTATACACAAAAATCGCAGAGCAGACACAACATTAGCCAAATTGCGTAAGGTGGGGGACCAGGTGGGCCGGATGGTCCGCCGGGTTTCCAACAAGCGCGGGGGGTTATGATGCAAAGATGCCTTGCGGCTGGCGCATGCATTCGTAACCAGCCGAGTCCTGTACTCGGCTCCATACCTCCACCTACGCAAATTCGACGAGAATGCACTCGAAGTCATTCTCCGCAAAATCTATAAGCGAGCCCTCGACCTTCCTGTCAGCACCTCTAACCAGCGCCTTTTGGGCTTGGGAATGGTAAACACCTTCAAGGAGCTGAGAGAGGCGCACTTGACAAACCAATATACAAGACTCTCTAAAACACCGTCGGATCGCCGCCTCCTTGCCCGGCCACACATCAATCATTCAATACACACGGAAGAGCGCGTACGGATTTCAGAAGTTTGGCGATACTCCTTGCACGTGCGCCCTCTTCCGGCTAACATGACCCGAGACGACTACAGTGGCCGACGCCTCGCGCGGGCGGAAGCCTTGGCTCGACACTACGGCCACAAATTCGCAGTATTCTACGTGGGACGCCTCCGACCCGCACCGCGGTGGTTGGTACACGGCTGCGGTCGTCCACCAAAACACCGTTGTAAACGGACTCACATTCCGTGCACAAAACATTACGCAAGCGGAGGAGATCGCCATCGCACTAGCCACCGCAGATCAGGACTCGAGGGTCATCATCATCGACTCAAGGGGTGCCTGTCGCAATATTGAACAGGGATACATTCCGTGCCGTGCTTTTAAAATTTTGCAGAACAGCAGCTACCTAGGTGCCCCCGCGCACCGAACGATCATATGGGCTCCGGCTCACACGGGCCTTGATGGTAATGAGACGGCCGATGCCACCGCCCGCGCGCTCACTCTCCGGGCACCATCCTCGTCCCCTACCGATCCGGAACTCGAACCCAATCCCGCCTACACCTTTAAGGAGGTCACACAATTTTATCAATCCGGCCATAACGTCTATCCGAAACCCTGTAAGGGCCTCACGAAGGTGGAGGAGCGAATCCTTCTTCGCCTTTATACTAAAGCTCTATTGTGCCCGGCAATCAAAAAACACTTTGACCCCGCTTGCACGGGGAAATGCCCACATTGTGAGGAAAATTCCTCTGATATTTTCCACATGGTGTGGGCATGCCAAAAAAAACCCCAAACCTTACCCACTACCCAACCCTTCGCGGGAGGACTGGGAGGCAGCCCTGCTTGGCTGCTCTGACCTGACGGCCCAACGGGCCCTGGTCGAGCGTGCCCGGGCCGCGGCTAACGCCAATGGGCTCCCGTAAGAGGGAGCTCACCTAGTGTTTGTACGGGGCGGCCCCTTAAGGACCGTTCCCACCCTCCCTGTAAATAACATCTGTAAATAAATGTTTTTCACACACACTGTCACCCGTCTATGCCTCCTCCATAAGTACTACTACAACTCATGGACCAGTCGTCTATCGCTTGACATTCCTTCGCGTACATCTAGTCGACTTCATAATCATCCCAGTTTCAGACGCATCTTCGGCAACACACAGTCATTCAATAATTCTGCATTGCCACGCGCCATCGCAGTTTGGAATAGCCTTCCAGATGAAAGTGTTTCTTTGAGAGATCCGGCCAAATTTCGTGACCTACTGCAAATTTATATGTTCTCTTGATTTTGCATAAAGATGCTTTATTTTTTCATTTTGTATTTTACTGCATTTGCTTATAGTGTTTGTTCTTCTCCCTTCCATTGTACGATTTTCTTTGTTTTCTTCGATATATTTCTTTTTATGCTTTATGTATTGTGATTTTTCTGTAACGCCCCCCTACTCAATGCTACTCTGGGGCCTGTAGGGTAGCATGAATAATAAATCAATAAATAAAAAGTACAGCGGAAACATCAGGGAAGAGAGACAAAGTTATGAGACACGCAAGCGCTTAAGTGTCGCATTCATCTTTTTTGTCCCTGAAGTTCGCACTACTAAACGTTCGCACTACTACACACAAACCTGAGTACCAAGTACACAAACAAATACCTTGCTGTAAAACTAATATTGCTTTGGCGAACAACGTATAAATTTTGAGTATAAAACTAGCCTGTCTCTTCTTCTGAAAAAAAAATGGCAGATCTCACGTACAGTGGAAATCGATGATACATGCGAAGCGCGAATGAGAAATGTTTTTATGTCAATTTAAAATCAGCAAGAGGTTACGAGGTGGAGGTAAATGATGCTGCACATGACTTCCGTGTCATGATTAAAATGTTTGATTGTGTCGTTTACTTTCGTCATCTATTCACGCCACGTAATACCAAATGTAGTATATGTGGGGCTAGCGAAACGGCCACGAGCATGCCATGAGCCTTGTATGTTGTCATGTTGTTACATGACACGCCTGTCAAGATTATAATGTTTGCACCAGTCATAAACTTTCGTCATCCCTTGTCGTCACGTAACACCGAATTCGGTATATGCGGAGCTAGCAAAACGGCCGCGAGCACACCTTGAAGGGCCCAATACACTCCAATGTAGCGTTGACGCGCGCACGCTGGGCACAGCGATGCCACGTTTGCAAAACGCGAGCGCTATAGTCTGACGCCAGCTGCGACCAGCGTCCGTCGGCGCAGCCCGATGGCAACCAGCGCGAAATGCGACATGCTGAATTTCGTGCCGATGAGTTACCCAGACAACACTGCGTCTCTCTCTTTTCGTGACGGAGGGACGCCGGACGCACTGAAACACGCATGTGTTAAAGCAACGCAGCGTGGCACGCGCATGCGTAGAGTGTACTAGAACTTTTGAGTGGTGCGACCGAAACGCTTTCCCCTTGCTTTCTCCATCCTTAACTTGTGGCGAAAGTAGCGGCGGCGCTGCCATCGCCCAATCTACCCACTTGGTTTACTCGGCTGGCTCGGCGGCATGGCCGGCATCTCGGTTTGAGTCGCGAAATGACGAAGAAGCAGTGTCTAAACCATTGTTACGTGCTAGGTTGCACAACTGGATATCCGCGTGTGCAACAAAGTCGGAAGTTATCGTAGAAGAGTGAAACTTTGGGCTAGTTGGTATTGCATGATGAAAAACGTACAGCGCGAACACAAGACGGGAATACTAAAGAGGGGACACAGACAAGCGCTGACGTTATCGCTTTTAAGGCCCCGAAAGACGAAGAACGACGACTTCTTTGGGAGCGGAACCTCCATCGGCTCGACAAGCCACTTGACGCCGATTGTGCTGTGTGCGAGTTACATTTCGAACCTCATTTCATTGTGAGAGACTACGTACATGTTATCAATGGTGTTCAAGTCTGAATTCCTAGGGGAACGCCGACACTTGCCCCCTCGGCGGCATGGCCGGCATCTCGGTTTGAGTCGCGAAATGACGAAGAAGCAGTGTCTAAACCATTGTTACGTGCTAGGTTGCACAACTGGATATCCGCGTGTGCAACAAAGTCGGAAGTTATCGTAGAAGAGTGAAACTTTGGGCTAGTTGGTATTGCATGATGAAAAACGTACAGCGCGAACACAAGACGGGAATACTAAAGAGGGGACACAGACAAGCGCTGAAGTTATCGCTTTTTAAGGCCCCGAAAGACGAAGAACGACGACTTCTTTGGGAGCGGAACCTCCATCGGCTCGACAAGCCACTTGACGCCGATTGTGCTGTGTGCGAGTTACATTTCGAACCTCATTTCATTGTGAGAGACTACGTACATGTTATCAATGGTGTTCAAGTCTGAATTCCTAGGGGAACGCCGACACTTGCCCCTGATGCAGTCCCGGCGATCTTGCCCAACCTGCCTGCATATTTGACGCTCAAAACTCTGGCTGCGCGGACCGAAACAAAGCGGCGGCATCAGTGTGTGCCGGCTGAGAATGACAACAGAAAACGGCGACGCATTAGCACTCCTGCACAGCTCCTTGTGGATACCAACGGTGCAACTTCTTCAGATGGCGACGAAGCTGACGAGGCAAGCTCAAGTCCCTCGTCTGACGCGGTTGTCACTCTCGGTGACCTTCGTGGTCTTGTCCTACCATCAAAGTCATGGGCGCTGCACGAGTTTCCTGGATTTGACGGCGCGTCGTACGTAGCGTGCTCACTGAATCCTAGCACTCGTGAACTTTGCATTCAACGAGCCGTACACTTCACCTGTGCAGACAATGGAAGCGTGCAATGTGAAGCGTTCGTGCAAGAGAAACTGATCAGTAAGTCCAGCTGAGTAACTGTTCGAGAAGCCTCGGATGCTCTGCAGCTTGTGGCAAGTGTCCCACTCCGTTGTGGAGCAGCAGAAACTTTATTTCTGCCACCATCGGACCTTACCCACGGTCTACACGCGCAAATGAAGTCAAGAGGAGAAATCGTCTACAGTGTCAAATGCATCGGAAAATCAGCTAAGGAAGGTGAGTGTATGACATGAAAATTGTCTAGCATAAAGCCCTAGCACTAAGCGTGACAGTCCTAAGTGAACAAGAATTTCTGATTTTTTGCTATTGGGACAATTTTCGATTGATTTAGCCTAGCTTAGTGATAGTTACTGAGGAAAATCAAGCTGTATGTTCTAGCTGAGATGCATTTTGTGTATGTTTGCCAAAATGTTCTTCGTGTTTTTTTTTCTTGGCATCTTTAGCTGTGTGCAGTGTGGCTAAGAATGGGAATACATTCCTCTTTAAATGTTTCTTTCAGGATCCCCGTGCGTGTCATGTAAATACCTCCGTAAAGCTCTGCAGACGAGGAAATCGCGGCTGAAGAAAAAAAGCAGCAAAGAGAACCTGCAAGAAGGTCAACAGGCTCCAAACTGTTACCAAGAGGGTCAAGAGACTGGCCTCAAAGGTGCATTGTTTGAGTGACACCATCTCCAGAATGAAAGATGCAACAGCTGAGGACATTTTACAACAGAAGTTGCAAATCCTGTCGCAGAAGCGACAGCTAGCTGTGAGACAGTGTTTTGAAGCTGCAAAAAGAAAAAGCACACGGGGCATGAAGTATAATAAGGAATGGATGCTGGAATGCATACTTCTTCGAATGCGCAGTCCCAAACTGTATGACTACATCCGGAGACAAAATATCCTAGTGCTTCCAGGAAACACAACTATCAGAAAGTATATATCAAGCTACTAATTTTGGTTTTAATGAAAATATGCTGCAAACACTAAAAAAGAAGACTGCCACAATGAACAGATTCAAGTGTCAGCGAGGTATCGTGATAGATGAAATGAAACTGTCTGAGCACTTGTCTGTCAACACAGCTGGCAAGGTCAATGGTTTCGTCGACTTGGGTGCCTACACACCTGAAGAACAAAAGCAACTGCCTTGTGACCACGGTCTTGTGGTAATGTTTGTGCCCCTCATTGGTAGCTGGAGCCATATACTGGGAACATTTGCCACACGCACTAACATCAAGGGGGAGTTACTTGCAAAGATAGTGCTGGAGGCGACAATTCTGGCAGAGAAAGCAGGGCTTTTTGTCAACTATGTCACATGCGATGCCGCGACATGGAACAGAAAGATGTGGCGCATGATGGGTGTGAAGGCCAATTCAAAAGAAGTTATTGCTAAGAGAGTGCATCCTTCTTACGACAAGAGGTCTCTGTACTTCCTATCGGATTTTCCGCACCTTGTGAAGAACATTCGCAACAGACTTCTTCAAACAAGCTTCCACACACCAGATGGAAAGGTGAATATGTTATTCTTTTAGAAGGCTGCAAATTTACTCGAGACGCCCTTCAGATCTCGCTTGCACCTTGACATGTTTCTGAAAACAATTTTGAGCATGCAGTATGGAAGAGCTACAGAACTCTTGCCTGAAAATTTGGCAACCATTGCATAAATATAGTAAGGTAACAGGACTTGGTGTTCAAAGCAAAGTAAATGTCAGATACCAAATGTCATTTTTATGCTACATTTTTCATGTATCTGCCATTGGATAATTGCACTGCATGCCACATTTTTTTCTCTTACTCCAGGTTTCTATGGCACCGCTGCGAGAAGCTTTGAAGCTTGACGAGAATAACCTCACCTTGAAAGCCATGCCTCGGCTTACGAAGACCCACTTAGAGCCAAATGATTTTGAAAAAATGCGTGTGTCCCTCGCCTTCCAGATTTTTGGCTCTGATTCTTTGAGAGGCCTTCAGCTTTACAAACCACAGCTTGAGAAATCTTGTGGAAACATTGAGCCAACGCAGAAATTTTTCAGGTCAGTGCTATTTTTTAGAACTCATTTTACTCAAGCATGACCTTTACTGTGGTGAAGCATATATTGTGAAGCTGCATTAAAATATTGATGTGGCCCATTTTCTTAGTAAATTGTTACAGCAATTCTTCAATGCATATTTAAAGTGAAATACACATAACATGATGCAGTGTGTAATGCAGTGACTATAATACATAATGCCAACAATACTTCCAGTTCACCTATTACTGAGTATTGTGGAGGTTTTTTTATATTTTGGACAAGTCTTGAGCATTATGACGTTCATAATTCAGAGACTGCACCAAGACCACACATTAGACAATTTTGCTGTGTAACTGTTTAGCGGTTAGGGTAACCTCCTTACTCATGCATCTGCAGGAGGATGAAGTCTCTCATCACAACTATGACAACGCGTTATCCAGCGGAAGCGTTGAGGCCCAACTCTCCGGCAGTACGAAACCTCGAAGAATTCTTGGAATTCCTCACAAGATGGGAACAGACTGCTGATAAAAAGAACTTCCTGAGTGAATCTACGACAGAAGGACTGAGGGACACTATTAGGAGTACCTTGGGTCTTCTAAGCTACTTACATGAAGAGCTTGGCTATGCATACCTGATGGCAAGCCGCTTAAGCCAAGATAAAATTGAAAACCTCTTCGGTATTCCTCTTCGGAAAGAGGAAAAACCTCTTCGGAAAGAGGAAACCTCTTTGGAAAAACCTCTTCGGAAAGAGGAAGAAAGGGAAAGAGTGGAGGGCACGCACACTCAAAGTCACACGTCACAGTGCAATATAAGTTAAGTCACTACTAATATAAACACGTCACAAGTAATAGAAATTAAGCTGTTTTTAAAAGCGATGCTTGTGAATTTTTTTTCTTATAGTCGCCAGGAAGTGCTCTGGTCTAGGAAGTCAAGTAAATTCAACAATGCTGGTTAGGCTCCTTCACCTAATTTTCTTCGCTATTCTGACATATTTTCGACATAATCGACAGAAGTCTTTCTTAGAGCCCACATTGTGCGTACTTGAAGAAGAGACTGCTATCTATTGTGCATATCATGAAATTCTTGTGCGGTAAAGCATGGGGAACTTCTGTGGCCTCCATGCTACAGCTGTACAGGGCCCTATTTCTGGGTCTATTGCGCTACAGCTTGAAGGTACTGACTTACACTTGCAAATCGAATACTCATTCATTGGAGTGTTTGCAGGGTCAGGCACTGCGTATCTGCCTAGGACTGCCCCGATGCGCTTCTACTTATGCCACAATCATGCTTGCCAAAGACCATCCGGTCAGGACATATATAGTTGTCGATTGCCTCAGAGCGCACATTCGTGATGCTAGCCGTGTCCCCGACCACCACTTGGCCCTTCTACCTTCCGGAAGACCACGTGCTACGTTTTCAGACGTCATAGCCAAGCACCTAAACAGCATTCCATCAGGATATACGCCAGCTGCGAGAACGGCTTGTCCTTTGTGGTGCCTCGACCAGCCGCCAGTACGTCTAGAAATTCCGGGAATCAAAAAGAAAAGCAGTCACTCCAGAGTAGCATTGAAGCAAGCAACACTGCTATTATTACATGAGTTGTACTTAGACCGAACGCAGATATACACTGATGGGTCCGTCTCATCCAGCCGCTCATCAGGTGCCGCTTTAATTCCGGCTGCAGAATTGACAATCAAATTTAAGTTGTCGCATATGACTACATCTACGGCATCAGAGCTTGCTACTATAAGGGCTGCTTTACAATATCTCGTTCATGAACGTCCAGGAAAATGGGTCATATTCTGTGATTCGAAGGCAGCGCTTCAGAGTTTGCAGTCTGCCATGCGTAGGAGGAGTCATGACCAACTGGTACAAGAAATAAGACATTGCCATCATGAAGCTCTTGCACGAGGGCATGATATTATATATCAATGGCTGCCTGGACATATTGGTATTACCGGAAATCAATTAGCTGATGATGCAGCCCGCTCAGCCCATGAAGAAACCCGTATAGTCCCGATTCCTCTATCAAGGAATGATGCAGCAAGACAACTTTACCTGCTGGCTCGAGATCTCACACGCACGTTCTGGTCGTCTACCAGCTTCCAAAGGTGTCAACTTTATGAACTGGATCCTTCGCTCAAGCTAAATCTACCATCACAACTTTCCCGCTCCGATGCGACACTGTTATGCCGCCTTTGGTTGGGTGTTGCATTTACAAAGGTGTACTCCTTTCGCATTGGTATGACAGACACTCCTACATGCGATTACAGCGGAGCTGAAGAGACCATCGAACACGTCCTGTGCAGTTGCGCTTGCTACGACACACAGCGATGCCAGCTCCGGATGGTTTTGAATCGACTTGACCCCGGACCATTTTGTGTGCAAAAGATACTAGGACCTTGGGCATCTGCTTCAGTTGCGCAGAAAGCAACAAAAGCACTGCTACTTTACCTCAAGTCAACAAACCTGAGCGACCACCTGTAGACTGTGTGTGCTCCCCGAGTGTGCTCGTGATTGTGTGTACCTTCTCATCTTTCTGCAACCTCTTTTCTTCCCTTTATCCCTTCCCCAGTGCAGGGTAGCAAACCGGATGTGCGTCTGGTTAACCTCCCTGCCTTTCCTTGCATCTTTATCACTCTCTCTCTCTCTCTGACATATTTTGCCGTGATAAATGATGAACACAACATCGAGCAATAACTGACGCTCTATTTTTCCATTTTTTTGTGTGTGTTCTTTCCGCGATATCTTCAAGGCAGCTTAAAATATTGTGAAGCCCCTGTTATATTTGAACTTCTGGTGAGATGAACTCAGGGAAAAAATAATAAGAAAGAAAGGTTAGGAATTTATCTACAACCAAAAAGACATGAAACACAGAACGAAAAGTTTTTGCATGCTATTCAGTAAGGTTCGTAAAGAGGTAGGATTATAAATAAGCAGGACGAGATTTTGTGCATTTCTCGCTCAAGAGTTTCAAAAAGAGTCACTGAATTAAAGAAGAAAGAAAAGTTAGAAGAAAAGGTTCCCTTTGCAAACCAATATGGATGTGTTAAACGTGCACGATGTTTTGGACAGCCGCCAATGAAAGTTGCTGAGCGTGCGTCTAGCATCAGGTATGCATTCAGCACAACAGACATTTTTTTAAAGAAAGAGAGATAAACTGCGTAGTATTCCTGACTTAACGGCCCAGCAGCAGAACATTTAGGACGGAAATTTATGTAAAGGCGTAAAGTGATGGTTAATGGTTGTTGCACGAATGTGGGATACTGAATATTCTTGGGTGATTGAAGTAAACAAATAAAGACAGTGGTGCACTTCGCAAGGGACATAATTCAAAAGGTGTTTCAGGGTCTCCCGAAAACCAACATAAATGACACAGGTTCGGGAGGGCCGAATACCATGACCGGAAATTCGAACAAGAAAAGGGATGCATTTTCGGCCGCATATTTATTTTACACGGTATCGTGAAAAAAGTGTGGATTATTCGCCGATTCTTAAAAGATGGTGGCAGTGATTATATATGCCCTCGATGGCTCCTTGCGCTCTTTAGCTATATTTACCCCGCCTTAAGGTGGTTCTCAACAAATTATAAAAATGGAAACGAGATCGATGGTGATCACGGCAAGAGAAGCGAACCACTACGCATTTTAGAAGGTGCAGCGAGTAGATACGAGAGCCCCATGATATCGGTGTTTCTGGTCTGGTGCTGCATAAAAGTAGAATCTTTGTTGCAATTTTCTAGATTTAAGAGATACATGTTGGCAGAAGTGTATTTCCATTAGAGCCATAAACTATGCTCTGAACACCAATCTGTATATACAGCCGGGATTTAATCTTTTTTGTTTTTTTTGCTAATATTTATGACTATTAAAACTTAGATGATAGCAGTTATTTTGAAAGGGATAATTATAATTGTATTTACGACAAAACCATTAAGATCATCATTAGTACAACCTGCTGGGTAAACAGAACGTGAGCTTCAGCGTGCCGGTGTTCTATGTTGGTGTTTTAACATGCGTCAACACATTTTTATACACGTGCGCATAAAAGTACTTATATGTGCGGCTGAGGAAGTACGGAGAGTATCTCTGGGTGCTAACCACGACTTTTCCCTCCGCAAATCAACACAAAAGAACAAAATGACAATGCCAAAAGGATATTGGTTGCATATTAAGAATGACAGAGCGACGGCAGCACTAAACTGAGAAATGGCAACGTTGGAAAATATTTATTACTTTTTTATGTTTTATAAGCACATACAAAGCAGAGCATTTCTGCTAATTATGATGTAGTTTCGCATATAGCTTTAGGTTCGTTAAACGCAAGTGTAGTCGTTACGTGTCTTGAGGTTTTGTCGTGGACGCACCATTCTAGGGATTATTTGATGTTGGTTCATCTTTTTTCGGTAGTCTTTTGTATTTCTCATAGACTACTGAGTTATATGAAAAATATTTCTTCTAGCCATCAACTATTTCAGCCCACGCATCTTGCTAAGCATTGAAATAATCGAGCTTTATTTTTAAGGAATGTGTCAGGCGGTTCTACTCGTCTTACACCAAAAATTGCCTAAAAATACGGATAACAATCAAGCTTCATCTTTGAAAGTAGAAAGTGACAGCATAATTCGACCTCGTTCACATCCCCTTATTATTTGCTAGACTTGACTGGCTTCATGGTGGAGGAGGAAGAGGAGGTAAGTTTATTTACAGAAAGGCAGAGAGGTCAGCCTGAGCGATAGCTTGCTCTAGCCTGCTACTCTACACTGGGGGAAGGGAAAGGGGAAAGAAAGAGTAATGGATGACGATGGTGAGATAGAGAGGTGAGTATGTAGTGTTCTTTCTAGCTGAGACACATTTTATAGCCGCGCGCATAGTCCAGTTGATTCTAAAAAGGTAATAACTGCTCTTGTGACCGCAGTTGCACTGTTGGTGTCTGGCTAAGGGCCTAACATGGCCTCATGAGTTAATGACCTACTGCGATATAGTTCAGTAGAAGAAATTAGCGTTTGTCGTTCACGTGCGTATGCTGGGCAGACACAAAATATGTGCTCAAGTATTTCTGGCACATCACAGTGTTCACAATTAGGACCGGTGTCACTGCGACCGATGATATGTGCGTAACGTCTGGTGTACGCTACACCAAGACGAATACGGTGGACCATACTTGTTAATTGCCGTTTCAATTTAGGAGGCATGCGGAACCTCATTTCCGGGTCCCATTTGTGAAGTCGCTGGTGTCGCCGTTCCGGTTTGGTCCAGTGCTGAAGTGTGTAGCTGCGCATCACGCAGCGAAGCAGGGGCGTTCGGGTCAGCTCGTGAAAACGCAATGGTGGTTACCTCAACTATGCCGATAGGAACGAAAACACTGTGCGCTATCCCGCAATAGCAACTGAGTGATTCCCACTTGAACACTACCTCTGTTGCGAAGTACTACTGCACAATTTTCTCTTTTGTGACGTGGCGAAGTAATCATTACGCCTTCATAAGGCTAAGCCCACACCTGCGTCGTTGCCCACTTGTTGATGCTGTTGCTAATAACGATGAATATTATTCTCGTGTGATTTGGTAAATCACTTCTTGTTTTTTATTCTTGTATGCTTTTGTGTCATTAGCTGCCCTGTGACATACCAGAGCTATTTTACAATATGATATACGCTCACAATTTAGTCTTAATTGAAATAGGGTACCTCTCTTTATATTTGCAACTTTTCCGCCCTTCAGCAGATTCCAAGGCTCACATGATATAGGCATAATACATAAAAACGCTGCACAAGAAATTAAAGGCTTTGTATAACTTAAAAATTGCTACACTTAGGCTGGCTCTAAAAAGTTTGTTTGTCTTCGTATGTCAACTCTCCAACTGTTCGTCTGCCAAACTAAATTTACAGCCTAATACTAGAATTCACGAACCTAAGGCTTTGTGAATAAATGTGGCCACGCCCATCGAAGCAAGTTTGAAACTCTCACAACAAACATTCTGAGTGAACTGTGTTTCTATGATCAATTAGTGTCGTCCTCATTTCACTGATAATAGCCGCAGGCTATCACGTCTCAAAATTTCTTTTAAACAAGTCACTGCAGCATGTTTAGACCAGAGCTGGTTCAACTGCCCCTGTCTTCAATTCCTATTAAACGAACAAGAATATGTCGTCGTAGCCCTATTTTGTAATGAAGAAACTTCGTATTTTTAATTCATGTTTTTTTATGGATTCGAGTATCAAGTTGAGTGAACACTCGAATAAGGCTTGAGATTTCGCGGTTTACAAAGCATCTGCAGCGCAGAGTTAAATAAAGTGTTTTAAAAAATGTTGTTTCTAAAATAAACTTGTTTCTCTCTCTCAGCGCATAGTTAGCTTAAATATTAAAGTGATTTTCCTCATGATTGACGTCGTCAATTCTGTTGCCTCACGGTGTGTCAAAGGTGCTGGCTAAGTTGTTCATGAATATGCAATACGCGGCGCCATGCAGCAACAATACCACAGATGGTTGGATGACAAATCCTTGTAGCGGATAACGAGCGTGTTGCACCGTCACGACTCCCGACACGCCGACAGATACTCACAATTCCTCGAACGATTCGCAAATGCCGACAGGCGTGGTCTAATTGATGAGTTCCACATACATTGTGCGGTGCACCATAGCAAGGATGCATGCTATTGCGCACACAGTTGAGTGACGTGTGGTGGCTTGAGAAACTGAAATAGGTGTAACTGAACCGACACAAAGTGCCGTGTCAGTGTTAACTTGCGGTTAAATTTTTCATTCACAATACTTGTCTTCAATATTCTCAATTTACAATTGAAGGCAATGTCGTTCTCTTTAGTTTAAGGAGCATTGCTCCTTAGACCCATCCTCCACAGTCATCGTCAAAGGCCCTTGCGCCAGACAAGCACGCAGAGCAAAACAACGGGTGCACTCTAGCGGCACAGCGCGTGCCGCACAATCAGTCGCTCAGTTTTTCGGGCCACCAAAAGCAGCAGACGCTCTTCATACACGCTTCCCGCTTTCATGAAAGCCAGCATCAAGACCGGGTGCATAGTCGTTTGCGCCCCATTGCTGAATTCCGTCATCAGTTGTGTTTGTACACGTAAATGCAGCTAGTTTTTTTTCGTTTTTTTACTTCATCACTCTGTTTGGTTATTGCTACACCTCCATTGGTTCCATTCGCAACAAGTTCATCCAACTGAGTAAGCTTCCAAGCGTATAGATTTCATCTTGGCCACATAAAAATATTTTTTCTTGAGTCTAATCCAGCCAATCTGCTCTCATAAGTATGGTGGCTTGCGTTTGCTGGAAATTAATTACAGTACACCAGCAACGTGAGGACACACTGATGTCAAGGAAAGAACACTGCGCGGTGTGTCATCCAGTTTCTTGTCTGCATATTCTTTTTGCTGGTAATACACAGTCAATGTGCTTTGCCTGAAGCTATTCCATGCTGACATATTCTTTAAAATATGCGATAGTCAAGCATTTTTTGTTCGCAACAGAAACATTTTTAAAGTTAGAGGTAGCTGCAGGTGCACACAGGCGACAAGGTAGGATATGAACATCACATTACAAATAACCCTTTGTTCGAAAACATTGTAGCACAACATTAAAAGCAAAAGAAAGGAATACCTTTTGTGGCTCTGTTGCATCGTCTTGTCCTTGGCAGCAAACTTTATTGAAATCAAACGTCCGAGAGTCCTTGGAAAAGAAGACGTGGAGACGTAAAATAAACAAGCAGTCTGAGATATCGTTACGGTGAGCGGAGCTAAGCTGGAGTGGTTGTGTACGTGCTTCCAACACGAAGCAGGAACATCAGAGTGAAAGGGCCCAGTTGAGGACGCGACCTGGTCGCCTTCATAGCCTCGGGTTATGTCGAATTGAAGCCTGCGAGCTGGCGTCATTTAGGCCACATGTTTTCCTTAAGAAGGACTTGCATTTACTGGAGGCTAAGTCAGGGCCCTTGCCCCTGCAGATTTACTAACGAAAGACGGATGCCTCACGCGATCACCCTCAGTTCTAGGGGTGACCATCCGAAGGTGGAGCGTGGGCTGCGCACTATATACGAACAATTCACACGCACGTATAATTGAGACCCCTGGCAGGACTTAACACTTTAAAGCCAGTAAATGTGTCTGGACTGTCTTCGAGCCGAAGGTTGTTCCAACTGCCAGGCGTCGATGATAAAGCCGTTCTTGCATTGAGAACCCTAATAATCATGTTTGAGCATCTGCATTATTATGCCCAAAAACGCACGTCAGCTCATTTATTAGGATAGATAAGTTAAACTCACGAAATCTTTCTTGGTAGGCAACATTTTTTTGTGCAAATGAAGAAAAAATTCAAGCTTTCAATGTTAAAATTTACATGAAACGATCTGTGTAGGTCTACGTAACGTGCTGGAAACGAAAATTGCTCATCAGTAGCTGCGTGCGCCAGGTGGACATGTGGCACATTTATTCATAACATGTGCAAGTTGAAAAGCAGAAGCAACTCTTGCAAAAAGGCCACATTCTATGTCTTGATATAAAGATACCTGTAGGCAACAGGCGATATCTCGCTTTAACGACACATGAGGGCAATTCATTTGCTGGAAATATCATTAGAAAACAGTCCAATCAGCAATAATTATGCCACGTTACGCGTTTTCCAATTTTTTAGAAGAAGCACGAAAGAAACATCCTGTGTACTCTATAATTCTCTGATCTTTGTGTGTAGCGTTGCATCAATAATGCATTCAAGGAAAGTGTCTATTCGAAGAAGAAAAATGGGAGATAGAGTACACTCCTAAGCCCCCTCCCCTCCTCCCTTTCTTCCCGGCTAGAGCATTGATCGTCCGTCTATTAGGCATGTGGACTACAGGGACACTCGTCAGGTATCCTATAGTCTGACATAACGATGTTACTTATACAGGACACAGAATTAAATTTTACTGAAATGAACTGCTGGCCGCGGTGCGATGATATGCTTATTATAACGAGAGCATATAACTCTAGTTGCAATTTTATATCTTTCCGCTCCTCAAATTCTCCCTTAAGAACAAAAGTGTCGGTGCCTGCCCCAAATTCGCTGCTACACAAGTACCTTAACGTGACCGCGCAAAGAATATTGAAGTTTGGTCATCGCCATTCCTTGTTTTAAACAAACTGTGAATATGATGTGGCTCATACCCGCGTCCTATGGGCCGTGGAATGCTTGCTGTCAGTAATGTACTTACTATTGGTAACCACCCCTTATCTCAGTAAGATTTGGTTAAATTAGCACTGTCTTTACATGACATGGCTTTATTGACTTGGTTATAGCATGTCCTGACTGAATTAGCAAGTCATATACCACCCAATCAATCAACTAAAAAGCCGGGCACCCAGACTCTGTGGTGAGTCGATGATGAAGAAGACAATGAAGGGGGTGCAGGCCCACCGAAAAAATGTTCTAGAATGGGCAGGCCTACTCTGCCATGAAAATTTTACATGAGGCCTCCGCGATTATCTGGATCCGTGGTGTCGTAAGATGCTAAGCCGGCACAAATATCGGAAGGCACAGTTCAGATCATTCAAAAGCACGGGTCGACAACCTGCGGCTCGTTAGCCGCATGCGGCCCACATAGCAGTTTTATGTGGCAACGGGACAACGTCTGATCCCCCGCCCCTTTATGCGTCAGTCCCTGTATAAAGGTCAATATGGTAGTTTCGATTTCAAATGGAGTTCTTGGTTCTAGTTTATGTTTGTAAACCTTGTGACATGTGCGCTAAATAGACACATCATTTCTATTACAGCTTTTTACATTACCGGTAAGTTCAGCTTAGCCAAATGTTTTTTCTGCCTTCCCTACACCACCAACCCCAACCCACCATTTCGATTTGTCGTACGGCCCCAGTCATGTCGGCTTAATGAAGCTCAGTACTCCACCTCCAAATGTTGTCAACCCGTGTTTTAAATGACTTTTAGTGCAGACATTAAACGCTCGCAAATGCATTTTAACGCACATACCTCTAAATTGTTTTTAGTAAATGTTTCTGATTAATTTTTTGCATGAGCATACTTTTGCACTCAGTGGAATGACCAAAAAAAAAGGAAGACGATGCCTCTGGTTGGAAAACACTTTATCGACTGCCGTTGACGTGAAGCCGCGTTTCATCGCAACATACATGGCACGCAGTGTGCGCTGAGGGATGGATTTGACTTTTCGAACTGTTAGCTCGTCCATAACGGGCGTCGCAAGAGCTCGGACCGATTCTGAATTGTGCGAAACTCGGGCCACCCTACACAGCACCCCTGTCTATCTTACTTTATTACCAAGCAGTAACCATCACATTCGTAAGCCGGAGAAAGACATCATGTCAGCTCAACGGCAATTGTGGCTCTAATGTTGGCTCCACTTTTATGGCAGTCTGATAAAGATTGTACTTGCATCCCACGATTCGACAAGAAATATTTGATCTTTGCTTGACCCCGGTGAAAACGCCAACAATCGTTACGTGTAATATTCACATAGTCATACCGTAAAGCATCCTGCGTTTTGATATTTCTGACGTTTTTGCTCCAACGTGAGAGTTCACTTTACGTCTGATTGTAGGTTATCCAGTGTAGACGTCAGTGTAGCGGGTGTTCTTAATTACCCTTCGATGTGCACACAACTACTGCACTTAACGCCGATCTACCTCGATAAGCTTGCTTCAAAGCAAAAAAAAATGCAATGTAGATGATTTCTCTCCGGCTGCTTTGCATACAGCTGATTCTCACGAATCATGGTGTCTGCCTATTCTTGGGTGTTTGGTGCACAGTAAACTTTGGTGTTTTCTATACGTGTAGGTATGCCTATACAAAATCATGAAACATGACGCCGCCCATAAGTGTCTGTAGAAGTAAACTATTTTGTATCTTTACATAACTAATTAAGAGAGGTTACGCACACCAACGTATTAAGGTGAATTAAATAAAGGTCATTTTTAAAGCTGTTAAATGCATGGCACAATTAAGAAATAGTAAGCGTTCCCAATTTTCAGTGGGATGTCCCAAACGCACGTTCTGAGAGCGCAAATAAACTACAATGAATTTATTACTACGCCGGATTCTTTTCATAGGAGTATCATCGATTCACAATTTGAAAGTGGTTGAATTCGTGACCGAAGGAATGCCCTAGCTTGCACGAAGTTACCGCAGGCGCAATGGACGAGCGACGAATGCAAAAGATAACTACCCAGCGCAGAAGTATAAGGCATGCCTGGCGATCCCGCTAATCTCAGTCTGACAGCGTGAGACACTGGGTTTTGCAGCACCATGTCGCCCGGTAATCTCGGCGCGCTTGAGGTGGCGTTAACGCCACGTCCGAACGCATTAGCCAGCTACGCGTCCCCGCTGCGACAGAGCAACTGTGGTGCCGAAACACGAGAAGCGGCGGCTTGGCTGTTTGCCCACTCTTGTCTCGCTACTGGCCGTTAGGCAAGTTGCCACGCCGTGGACAGAAGAATCGTTAGCCACTTTGCTTTCATATGAGAAGAAAAGCTTTGAACAGCGAGACTCTGGCAGCTGAAGAGAGAGAGAGAGAGTTGGGAACTTGTATTTGCTGAGTTGCAGCTTATGTAGGCCTGTGGGCTGTGCTGCACTTTTTCTTGTTTCTTTCTATCGATACATTACAATATTACAGTGATGATACAACGCTACTTTCATCTTCTTTTGTTTTTTTATTGGCGTTATTTCATGTTCGCGAAAGACAAGACCACCGCGAAAAGAATTTACCCTGTAACGAAAGCGGTGATGAGTTTATCTTACTAAGGATTACAACGAGGCTCGAATAATGTGCATGTCTATGTACAGAACTGAATCCACATAATATGGGACATCGTTGATCAAGCTTGTGTATGGGCAGATCC
The DNA here is from genome assembly GCA_013436015.1 of Rhipicephalus annulatus. Taxonomy (NCBI): domain Eukaryota; kingdom Metazoa; phylum Arthropoda; class Arachnida; order Ixodida; family Ixodidae; genus Rhipicephalus; species Rhipicephalus annulatus. The sequence goes on from WOVY01007591.1 coordinate 33,511, forward strand.
AAGGAAGTGGGCAAGGAAGTAGAGGTGCAAATGTTTTTCTAAGTCTGTGTTGAATTTTAAATCTGCGTGATTATTTTTATTAAGCGGTCACCTTTGCTTGTGCATACTACGCTCGCGAAGAAAAGGTGCGAAAATATCTACTGCCTAGCCTACATACAAAAACATCGTAATAAAATATAACTGCTTCACCACAAGAGCGAAACAATCAGTGCGATAACTAGAAATCGTAACGTTAAACGAAGAAAGGCAGGCAGCCAACTCTTTTAGATCAGGTGTCGTTTAGCTCTACAAAACGCTGGTGTAAGAGAATATGTTTGCTACAGGGAGAGAAGCAGATTGCACAGTTGCTAGGTTCTGAAAGCTCAGCACATCGATTGATATACGAGTGGCTTATGTCTCTGAGAAAATCACGACCGCGCTCTTGGAGTCAGAGTTGACAGTTGCTACCCGAGAAACTCGCCCCTCCCTCACTCTGTGTACTTATATGCTCAGTATAGACGCACAAAGCGTTTTATCTAAGCTTTAGCATAATTCAAACTCAGGCCTTACTCATTAAAGGATGATATTGAATGCGCCCTCTGAGCGCTAGAGAGTAATATAATAGAATGCAAACTTATTTCAAATATTTTTTGTTCCGGCGAAGGTAGGGCATCCTCGCTTAATCTCTGCTTCAGTCACACGATGCGCCGGGGAATATTATTGCACACATAACATAGCATACGATCACTCGTATAACATATATTACATGGGACACGTATAACATACAATGGAGGGGGGGATAGTAATGTCGATTCGGTTTTTACAAGGAACATAATGGTGCTGCCTCGATGACTCAAAAACCTGTCAAGAGCGTTGATATTATTTTAATCTATATAAAAAAGATCAAGGAAGATAGTAGGAGTCTTGTCCACAAACACCCCCGATTAACTGTTGTTACCCTTATTTAGCCTGTAACTGTTGTTACAGGCTAAATAAGGGTGAGGAATAACATAACAAAACAGAGTGAAAGATATATAAAAGCAACAAGAAAACAATGCCTTTGTTTCTCTTAGTGGCAACAACCTGAATACGACAGTGAAAGAACCTGAAAATAAGAAAGAGAAGTTAACAATGTTTGAATAAAAATATGCGTGATTGATCAATGAATGAGTGAATCAATAAATCAATTGAATAATAAACCAATCAATCAATCAATTATTTAACATGCTCAGGAATAACTATAAGGTTTTGCTGGTGCATGAAAAAAGGTACACAAAATAAACAACCGAATAAAACAGCCTAAAAACACTCAGAAGAAAACTTAAGAGAAAGGTCGGGGCAACAGGGCCAAAAGTACAATAACACAATACGAGCCAAGCAGAACAGCAGTCACAAACACCATCGCCTAAAATAGAATACTCTTGCAAGCCAGACAGAACCGGCTTGCAAGATTATATTACACCAACAGATGACAATATCAGTATTGCGCCATGTCTCAGTATTGCGCCGGGCCATTCTATTCGAGGGCATGGCAAACAGGACGACGGACCAATGCATTTGTGCAGAATAATGTTATTCTTCCACACACTGAGTGCATACTCTACCTTCACTATGCGAAACAATGGGCAACTGGACTAGTTCTACCGGCGGACTATTGACTACGGCAAGCGTAAGATGGAACACGGTCAATCTGGAGCTAGCTGGTTAGCCAAGCGTACCTATCTTTCATTACTGACCTAGAAAGAAACCAATACCTTTCTGACATGCAGACTCTACGCACTATGCCGTAAAGTGTTACCATACACCTACATCACTAGCTCGTCGGACATTGTTGCTCGTTCACGTAACCTACAACTCAGATAAACACACAGGTCACGCCCATGGTTCTTATATGATCTTCGCGCAGCGACATCATTGAGCTACTCTAGTGAACGCATATATTCACATGTAGATATCTCTGGAACCTAGTAGTGCTTTAGTTGTTCAGCACAGTATTCCTTAAGTTGCCTCTTAGGCCTAAGAAGACCCTCGAAAGCGTTTGAAGAGAAGCCGAGGATAACAGAATGCATGACCACCTCCTCTGATGAAGTTATCGTTCGCCGAATCCTACTGACAAAGAATCCGCTAGGTTATTGAGATATGAACGCTGCAAAATAAACATCACTGAACTGTCATTGTGAACAGCGAATACTTACATCCTACTATATTTACCTTTCTTCTTATCGAGAAAAAGAAAAGAACATGCCTGTATGCGGCTGTTTCTCTTGACATACAGAATTACCACTCGCACTTTCATTAACACAGTAATGAAGTCACGTTTAGACTGGTATTATTCTGTATTTTTGTTTCAGGCCTTTTATGATTCACTCTTTTTTACTGCGATAACTCTTTGGTTTGTTCGGTACTTTCTTGTAAATTACCACCCTGCTTTACTTAAACTACGCCCCTTGGTTGTCAAATAGGAATTCATAATACACATATCTTCGTGTATGAACAATGTTAAGGGGGAGGAGGGCCTTCAAAAAGCACAAAATTGTGAAAAATGCTGATTTTCGAAAATCGCAACTTCATGTACTTAAAGTCAAAACAATGTTTTGAAAAAAATTTATACTATAGCAGCAAACCATTTCTTATTGTTAAAAGATTTATATATGAAACTACGAATGTTTTTAAAACTGGGAACGTAATTTTCGTAGCATTGTTACTTTTATGAAAGGAATCTGCCTTGCAGATGTTTTGAGCAAGTTTCTGTGAAGATATCTAAACAAACTTTGTACCATTCTTTTTCGCAGCACTTGAGCTACATGCTAAAGCTCTCCTTTTTCTCTCAACCTTGATATATTTGTAATTATGTGATAAATACCAGATAATTACTTGAAGCTCATTTTTACTTTCCAAGTTTAAAAATATCAAGTCAAAGATAGAGTCGCTTTGAGATCTAGTTTGCTTCAGCCTGTGAGATGAACCTTTTAGAAGAAACATGTTTTGAAAACTAACATTTTTATTGCGAAACGCAATAATTGTTGTAATTGTAATGTGGAAATTCGTCAATACTTTTTTTTTCTAAATGAGATATTTGAGATTTGTTTATAGACTTGGACGCTCCATTCAATGGTACGCGTGCATGATAATGTTTATGACAGTTGGATAATAAATAGAAAGTTTTTAAATGGGAAGCACCTCCTAGCAAACTTCGGCGACTTTGAATCTATCTATCTATCTATCTATCTATCTATCTATCTATCTATCTATCTATCTATCTATCTATCTATCTATCTATCTATCTATCTATCTATCTATCTATCTATCTATCTATCTATCTAGCTATCGATCTTATGACACAACATCACTGAATGAAGAACGTATTTGACTAGTCATAACATGAAAATCAAGATATGTAGGTCATGAATGTCATGATATCCATTTAATTGTCCTGCCACTCTTGCAGTTTTTTCGTTCACATGACATGTTGCAAAACTGGTATGGTATGACATGATTGCATGGCGAACACAAGCGACAGACCCTCACGTGAAAATCATTGATGTGATTGATATGTGGGGTTTAACGTACCAAAACCACCATATGATTATGAGAGACGCCGTAGTGGAGGGCTCCGGAAATTTCGACCACCTGGGGTTTTTCAACGCGCACCCAAATCTGAGCACACGGGCCTACAACATTTCCACTTCCATCGAAAATGCCGCTGCCGCAGCCGGGATTCCAAACCATGACCTGCGGGTCAGCAGCCGAGTACCTTAGACACTAGACCACCGCGGCTTGCCCCGCCGCGGTGGTCTAAGGTAACAACATGACTACATACTACGCTAAGTGGTATGTAGTCATGTTAGTGGCTAAGGTAACAACATGACTACATACCACGCTCATGATGCGCTTCCGGCCGTTTCGCTAGGTAGCTTAACTTATACCAAATTTGAAATTACGGGATGTGAATGGATGACGAAGGAATGAGACGGTGCAAACATGGTGAACAGGAGATGCGTGTCATGTAACAGCATCACTACATAATACGCTCATGATGCGCTCGCGGCCGTTTCGCTAGCTTCACATGTACCGAATTCGGTATTACGTGACGCGAACGGAACGACATAGGTAAATGACACATCCAAACATGATAATCACGACATGCGTGTCATGTAACAACATGACCTCATGCCGCACTCATGATGTGCTCGCGGCCGTTTCGCTAGCTTCACCTATGCCAAATTTGGTATTACGCGACGGCAATGGATGACGAAGGTATATGACTGGTGCAAACTCAAGAACATGAGATGCGTGTCATGTGAGAACATGTCTGGATACCACAGTCAAGGCGCCAATAAACTTGGATGTAACCCAGCGCACGTGCGCTCCGACGTTCGTTCCGTCACGTAACACCGGCGTTGCCACGCCAGGCGCCAGTCCTGCCATATACTCGCAGCCGCGTGCCGCGATGCTGTGCTTTCACGCATGCACGTTTCAGCGCGTCTGGCGTCCCTCCGTCACAAAAAGAGGGAGACGCAGTGTTGTCTGGGTAACGCATAGGCGCGAAAATGCAGCATGTCGCATTTCGCGCTGGTTGCCGTCGGGCCACGCCGACGGACGCTGGTCGCACCTGGCGTCAGACTATAGAGTGCTCGCGTTTTGCTCACGTAACGTCACTGTGCCCAGCGTGCGCACGCGTTAACGTTACGTTGGAGTATATTGGGCTCGTCATGATGCGCTCACGGCCGTTTCGCTAGCTCCACATATACCAAATTTGGCGTTTACGTGACGTCAATGGCTGACGAAGTAGCTCCACATACTAAATTTGGTATTGCGCGACGAGAAGAGACGACAAAAGTAAATGACGCGTCTAAACGTGATAATCATGACAAGAAAAATATGTACGGCATGATTTACCTCCACCTCGTAACGGTATGCTGATTTGGAAGTTGCATATCAACCTTCCTCATTCGTGCTTCACATATCATCGATGCCCACTGTACCTGTGATCTGCCCATATTTTAAGACCATCGTTCCTCCTTATTGAAACGTCAAACCTCCCCCTGCTCGCTAAGTCAAAACAAATAAACGTTAAACGATTCCCCCATGCTGTGTATTTCATCGTACAGAAAAAAAAACAAACTGGGGTAGGTACGCACTAGTGGTGGCAAGACTGATGAAGCCGTGAAGCTGGGGGTGTCGCTTTCCTGCTGTATTTTCCCCTCAAACTCTTCGTTTCCGGACCTCTTGCTATAGCACACTAATAAAAATAAGTGACGCTTTACCATCTAGTCACGTTCATTTTATCCTCCTCATCCTCTGTTTACATTCCCCTTCTAATACACTACTTCACATGCTTATACTTGCTCTCTCTCTCTTTCTCTGTCTTTCCATCTTTTTTCTTCTTTCATCTCTTCCTTTCCCGCTTTCTCTCCTTCATCTGTCCATCTGTATTTGCTCTTTCCTCTTTTTCTCTCCCTGCAATCTCACATCAGTCCACACCTTCACTTTCCTTTCCGCTACCCTTGCCATACTATATTACACAAGGTCATCTTCACTGCTATTATGCTTAGCTGACTGGTCACGACCCCTCGCCTTCGCATCGTGGGGACGCGTCTTCAAGTCTCGCCTCATCAGAAACTTCTCGGCTGGGATATTTGCTTGGCAGTTTCTCGCGTACACTGGACGGACGAGCAAAATGCCTTACCAACTGCACTGCGAAAGAACATTCCCTGTCAAAGTTAACTGTGAACCATGAAAACAAAACGTAAAACAGTGTTTCTCACCGCACTGTACTGAATCTAGCGTTTTCATTTGAATACATTTCATTTTAGGTACCTCAATCTACACGCTTTGAAACTATGCTAGTAGTTTAAAGTGTGCCAATGTGCGAGTTGGTGAATTTTTATTTTAAACACCAACGTGTGTAGGGAAACATAAAAAAGTTACCACCTAGGACTCCGTACAAATGATTAACCAGGGATAGCTGAAACCTGTGGCCTCGGTGTTCAGCACCTGGCCACCCGATGCTGCACTGAAACCTTTCACAATTATTGGGTACATGCTCGTGCTTCTTAATGAGGTTAGAGGGTAAACCACAGTGTTTATTCCACATGCCACACATTGTGCCTCTCATAATCACGGCCATTGAGGAGTGTAATGAGTGGTTAAAGGCGTTTCGCAATGCGTTAATCACAGTACTTGATCTCAAACCTCAAGCAGTCAGCGACGTCACAGGCGAAGACAATGTGCCGCGGGAGAAAACTACCGCCAAAACACTCCCGCAATCATCACGTTGACGCTGTCGTGCCCGCAACGGCGCTTGTTCGGCGCGGTGTTGTTACAAGGGTCTGACATCGCGAGTTAACTGCACGGCATGGTCTGCAGGATCCGCCAACCACCAGCACTTGAATTCCAGTAGGCAATATAGCGCCCTTTAGAAGGCTGCCAGGTCATCGGTACGCTGTTCCTGCCAGCAATCGGTCTTCCAGACCTGTTTTCATGTCTGGACTGCACCATCGGCCCGACGAATGCGAGCTATCTCATGTTTCCACTGTCCACGCTCGTTTACAGTTGTCTGTGGCATACCCATGTCGGAGGTTTCAGGAGAAAGTGCTGCGCTCGTGCTCGGTGCGCCGGTCGCGACGGGATAGACGACGTTACTAAAAATGCAGCCAATGGCACGCGTACTTTGCGTACGACGCTGACAATGAGGCGTGGTAGTACAGCCAATGATGACCACTCGTGACAGAATTGTCAAACTGTTTTTCGTTTCTCCTAGCCATATCCAGCTTTCAATGCAAAAACGAAAAAGAGAAATAAATTTTATTTTTGCATAACGTGGAGCATTGCGAATGATCGGGCCCCTATTTCAGCAGGGTTTTGCTGGACCTTGCCATCATCTCTGCCCGTTGGACCAACTAAAAATGATCATCAAAGGCCGAGCAGGGCAGCAGTGCCTTCCATTGTTCCTCTGTGTTGTTCATGTTTTGGTGTTCTAAATTGGGGAGTGTACATTTCCATGCAATACGAAAACTGAGAAGCAAGGATGTTCACGCACGATGCGCTCACACTCAAATGATTGACTGTTGTAAACGTTTTAGGGGAGTGGCCTCATAAGAAAGAAAGACAATTTTAACACAGTGCAGCACTGTTTATAAGAGTCTTTTGGGATGGTTTTATTGAAAATCTGAAAACAACCACGTGACAGTCCTGTCATGAGCGAGATGAAAGCTAACTTGTTCAAAACGAGACATATATTGTAGACGCACACGGAGAGCGTGGTAGACATGGTTGGTGCAATTTCAAAGATTTATGAGTTTTGGTGGTGGCTTCGACATCGCTGTGGGGGACATTTCACCCGCTAAAACAGTCACGAGACTCTCGCAGCTAAAGCGTTTCTGGCGCTGTAAGAAATCGCCTGGAAGAGAGGGCTGCGTGGCAATTATGCGATCGCGTCGAACTGCGTTGGAGAACGCGTCGGAACGGATGACGCAGATGACGTGTACAGCGATGACACGAGGTGCGTTCCTATCATGCCAGACCGCACTTCATGGGTCACACATGTCTGAATCTTTAGCCTCGGGGAAGGTCAACTGAAGGCTTCGAGGGTACGACGAACGTTCATCAACCGAGATCGCTGATGCGCATTTTCTGGAGCCTAAATGAAGCGCAACAGCGTGAGTCTTTTGGGCAAGCCTTAACTGGGAAAGGTATAAAAGAAAATGGAACGAAACGAGTAGACGGGTAGAAGGCAAAGGTTGCGCGACAGTAACTGTCATAGAAAGCCTGTTCTATTTGTTTCTTCTGTGCTTGTTTATTGTTGTACAAGTGCAAGTTGACCAGAAAGCGTTCACAGTGGCTAACTTGATGCCATATTCTCTGCAGTATGGCGCTGCAGGTGGGACGTATAATTGCAACAAGTCTCTATCTCAACGATATTCGTTTTCTATCTCTTCCCATCTTTTCTTTTTAAGTAGTATGTATTCTTGTTCACATAACCTAGGGCGCTGCATTAAGCGAAGAGTTTAGACATGATGTAAGCCGTCGTAGCTCGCTGCCGAAGAAATATTTGAAGATAAATGTGTTACAAAAATTGTGGAAGGAATACCGCGACTTATGCTTCCTCAGAATATATGCACGCAGAAGCGTTTCAGCAGTAAGGCTCGCTTTCTGGTAGCGAATAGTAGCTTAGTGTATAGGGTTCTTAATCTCTGTTTTTCCTCAACAACACATCAGAACACAGCTGCTCATCAGCAGATCTAGCTACCATGCAACCACACGTTTTTTTAGTATAAGCTGAGAAGTTGCACGAGGTACGGTCGACCATAGCTACTGTGACCAAGTATATCAATGAGGCTTTCAGCGGCCTAAAATTAGAAGAATTAGGGATCAGAGTTAATGGAGAGTACCTTAGTAATCCGTGCTTCTTTAGTGACATTGCATTGCTGAGTAACTCAGGGGACGAATTAGCTACTCATGATTACTGAATTATATAAGGAGAGCAGAAAGGTATGCCTTAAAATTAATCTGCAGAAATGGAAGTTGTGTACAACAACTTCGAAAGATAACAGCGCTTCGAGGTAGGTAATAGCGGACTTCAAGTTGTAAAAGACTACGTCTACTTCGGTCAGGTAACGACCGCGGAGCCAAACAACAAAATCGAAGTAACTAGAAGAACAAGAAAGTGGTGGCGCCTATTTGGCAAGCACTCTCAAACAGTGACTGGTAGATTGCCACTATCCTTCAAGAGAAAGGTATATAACAGGTGCATCTTGCCGGTACTTACCCACGGAGCAGAAATCTGGAGGCTTACAAAGAGGCTTCTGTTTAAATTAAAGCCGGTGCAGCGAGCGATGGATATTAAAATGATAGTCGTAACCCTAAAAGAAGAGAAGAGAGCAGAGTGGATCAGGGAACAAACTGGGGTTAAGGATATTATACTTTAAATCAAGAAGAAGAAATGACATGGACCCGCAATGTAGCGCGTAGGCAGGATAACTGCTCGTCAATAAGGATAAGTGACTGAGTTCCCAGATACGACAAGTGTATTAGCGGGAGACAGAAAGTTAGGTGGGCAGATAAGATTAGGAAGTTAGCTGGTATAAAGTGGCAGCAGCAAGCACAGGACCAAGTTGACTGACGGAACATGAGAGAGGGCTTTGTACTGCACTCAACCTAGTCAGGTTGATGATGATGATATTCACGAAAGAAAAAAAAACTTGGTGGAGGCTTGAGCTTAGGGTACAAGAGTGCAACGCGACACCCCGTTCGCATCACCTTCTGAATAGCTAACGAGGCTTCTCTTCTCGGTTCACACTTCAAGAGTGTCGCGGGAAAAGATAGTTTATGGCGTTTTTAACTATCTTCGATCGTATACTCCAAATGAAGCTATGAAATGTTCACGGTTCAACTGCCTATTGTCTAAGTTTACAAATGTCTACAGAACAATTCGTCATTTTACAAACAATCAAGGAGCCCACTACATATTTTTCACAAGGCATTAAGCATACAAGCTCATCCGCCGATTTTGCGGATGCACTTGCTGATCACATACCTTTCGTGTTTGTAGTGAGTGAGCCTTTAAATCTCACATTATTTGTAAAAATAGGAGGTGTGGCCCCTGGTACTATTTTACGCTTCTGCCAAACAATATAGCATCTGTAAACGCGACTCCTCGCGTCATACAATACATACATAGTTGATTTCTGTATCAAATTTAGGCACTGACGTATTTTTTTCTGTAAAACAGCTGCTTGTCACGAAGAAGGCATCGGTTTGAATCCGACACAATTCCGCAAATTTGAAAATTGAATAGTTCACAATTGTTCGCTCACTACCAATGACACCGCCAGCGGAATGTCTTCTAATCTACTTTTGGCGCTGTTGCATTAATAAAAGAATAAATATACCTGTATTGATAAAACATGATAATAATGCCCGTGGTTTACCGTCTCAAAACACGATGTGATTATGAGGTATGCCGCAGTAAAGGGCTCCAAGACTTTAACGTGCACTTACATTGCACATATTGCTCAATCATGAGTAGCACGCAAGGCCTACACGAGACACCCGATTTCCCTGATCATGAAGTTTAACAAAATCCAAGCCATTTTAGAGATGTTCAATTCAGCTTCATTGAACAACGCCATTCAATTCTCCGGGCTGAAAAGACTGAAGGAAACTCTACGAGTAACATGAAAAGTGACTGACGTTGCATTGTTTCAGCTGATGTTATAAAGCAAAAAAAGCTGCGAATAAGGAATAAAATGCTAAACTGCGCAAGACAGTCTTATTGGGCTAGTTGGTACATACTTAGTATACTACAGACGCCACACAAGGTCGAATACGGAAAAAGCAGAGCAGTGAAAACAAAGACAGATGACTGAGAGGTGGCACTAACGACTGACGTTTATTCCGGAAAAAGCTTTCCTCTCAAGTTCGTACAACGCAAGCGCAGATAACAAATAAAAAAAATACCAAGACACCAAGTCAGCTAATCTAAGGGAATCACCTCTACGCTAGAAACAAAAAATTTTTCACAAACAAATGTCAGTTGTAAGTGCCACGTCTCTGATGTCTGCCTTTGTTTCTACTGCTCTGCTTTTTCCGATTGTAGACGTTTTGTGGCTTTTATAGCTTATAAACCTCCCGAAGCTTCTTCAGTGCAGTTGGCGACCCACACACAAAAAAATACAAAACAAGAACAGGCATGTTTACAGAATTGTCGTAGTTGTAGCTTTTCGTGGCTGTTCCTCCTGATTAGTTTTGTGTGTTTTCTATTTGTTTTCGTCGCCCTTGTGTGAAAACAAATCGAGCTTCTTCCACGTTCGACTGAACAACTGGCCTCGTGATGCGATCACAGGTCTTCCTAAAGAGACAACCAACGCTGATTCAAACAGTCCCGATAGGAATGTGCCACGCTGTCAATGAGACCGGGAGACCAGAAGTAACGCGGTAGAAGGTAGCTTGAAGCGTCAGTTGCTGGCGAACACGGGAAGAATAACCGAAGAAGCAAATACTATGGATACAAGTGATATGATCCAACACAAACGAAAGATAAAACGATGATCACTATCGAGTGAGCGTAAAGGAAAGACGGGCGCGAACATACGATGTAGAGAGCAAGTAAAAAAGAAAGGAAAGGGAATCTCAATGTCCGGTATTCAATGTGACAGGAATCACTGGTCTCGAAACTGTTCCGGAGTTCCTTCGCTGTCCTTTCACGTTTCTCTCGAGAGACAAAGCAGAAGTCCTATCGTAATAAGAGACGCCAAAACTTGGGCCAAGGGCCCTCATGTTGCGTTGATTCCACGAGGAAACTGTTTGAAAATAGAAGCCAAAGAACTTATTTGGTGTCACTGTTCCGAGCTCTGTATCAGGAAGCGCCCTTCCTAGCTTGCTTTTGTTCAAAGCACAGTGCTAACAGACGATCACGGACACTGATGTTTTTAGTAGAAAGAGACGACATGCTTATGTTTCTCGCTCCTGCTGGCTCTGGATGATAGATTGGTGGATGTCCGCTATTTGCTGTCGTGAGTGTATCAAACAGTTCTCTGCATACACTTGATGTAGCCACCATAGTCACCAGAGTGCATGCACAAAAAAAAAATGTCAGAAAACAAGGTAGATGACGTACGGCGTGGTAGTGAGTGAACCAAAAAGAATGTGTGTGCAGCATTCAGCTATAGTTTCAGTACACTGAGCCACTTCATTCTTTTTAAGTAGGTAATCAGTTAAATGGAGTAAGATGCAATGGGGCAGAGTTAGAAAAAAAGACAAATATGGCCAACACGTAGCCGTTAACATATTTCTTTATATAAATCACCGTGGGGTCAAGGAAAAGCTTTAAAGTATTTCTTACGTTCTTCATAGCCACCATTCCCCTTACTTTCAGTATAACGAGAAACCATCATTGCAAAGTTACCAATAATGGGTCGATCATCTACGGCTGGTCACTTCAATACCATCCCACATTATTAGCTCATAGAATTTTTAACGATTATCAGATAAACCTAACCCAAATATTTTATTTTATTCTCTTAAATTATTCTGAGAGTCAGAGTTTGGTAGTTTGCCATAGCACATTTAGGGCGCTAAAAGACGAACGCATGAGTGAAAACATGATAGGCGCTCTATTATGTTCTCTCAGGTATTATTCATTTTAGGAGCAAAA
>WOVY01007592.1:0-43429 GCA_013436015.1 Rhipicephalus annulatus
TCGACAACCGCAAGTATCGCATAAGCTCCGCCGGTGAAAATGCTTGTATCAGAGAGCAGAACGCCGGCTTCCGAAAAGTATGGGCCGACTGCTGCGTACGAGACAGAAGTGTTTGACATTGAGGCATCCGTATGGAACTCAGAACATGTATATTTATGTTGCAGTTCAAAGAAGAATGTCTGGATATGTGCGATTGTTGCATGCTTCGTAACCTCCAAGAAAGACACGTCGCAATTTATCTACTACCAATGCCACGGTGGCAGGCATACTGCGTGATCCATCAAGCGGTGTTCGAGTGGCACACCGGTTTTCTTCGCTAGGCCCCTCACACGGAGTGAGTAGGGCTGTCTCATCGAAGGCCAATTTTGAAACACAGCTAGGCTTGACATGTCATTAATTGTGGAATGTGATGGGTGATTCTTGTCTGCGTTTACATTAAGATAATAATTCAAAGACATGTAACATCCCTGTAGGTGGGGCGTCCATTCGTTCGATTCAACATACAGGCTTTCCACGGGGCTAGTGCGAAAAGCATCTGTAGATAGACGGATGCCTAGATGATGAACAGGGTCAAGCAGTTCAAGGGAAGTAGGTGTCGTAGACTGGTATGCTACTGCCCCATAGTCTAGGCGGGTACGTATCAGGCTTTCATACAAATTCATTCAACACTTTTTGTCACTTCCCCACGTAGAGCGCGACAACACCTTTAGAACTTTCATTGCTTTTATGCACTTGTGTTGAAATACTTTTTGTGTGGTATGGCTTGGCATTCAAGATTAGGCCTAAGAATTCATTTTCAACACTAACAGAGAGACGTTGCCAATGCAGTTGAACTTCGGGTTCGGAATGGATGGCTCTCTTCCTGGAGAATAACACGCTTGCTTTTCTGTGCATTCAGTCGGAACCCGTCTTTTTTCTGCCCAATGGGAGACTTTGTTGAAACCAAGCTGAATTTGCTGCTCACACATGGCCATATTACAAGATTTGAAACGAAGCTGGACGCTGTCGACTTATGTACAATAAAACATATTGCGAGTGATGGACAAGCGCAAAGAATTCATTTTGATATTAAAAAGTGTACAACTAAGTACACCACCTTGCGACACTTCTGCTTTTTGAACAAATGTTTTGGAAAAAACGCTGCCCACTTGGACATGGAATGTCCAACTCGACAAGTAACTTTCGATGATGTTAAACATTCTTCCGCACACGCCAAGATGAGACAGGTCTCCTAATTTTCCAAAGCGATATGTTGTATTGTAAGCCTTTTCGATATCGAGGAACAGAGGAAGGAAATATTTTTTTATGGGCGAAAGCGTCTCTGATCTGTGCCTCGATACGTGCAAGGTGGTCTGTGGTGGATCTACCCTCTCGAAACTCGCACTGAAATTGGTCGAGTAAATTGTTTGTTTCAAGGAAATGTACAATGCGGTACTTTATCATTTATTCGAAGACTTTGCACAAGCAGCTTGTAAGTGCAATAGGCCTATAACCGTCACCCCCGGAAGCTTTTCAGGCCTGCGCGTCACGTGACCTGACGTCGACGACGTCACATCGCGCCGGCCAGCCGGCCGCCCTTCGCTGGGTGGCTGCGCCAGCCGCGAGTGCTTGCCGCGAGCGCCCTTCACGCCTACCGACTCGGGCGAAGTTCCTTGACACCATGTCCGCACGATTTATCAAGGTATCGATTGATTGTATGGTTTTAACGCGCCGACATAACGCAGGCGATGAAGCGCGCCGTAGGGGAGGGCTCAGGATCAAGTTTGACTACCTGGGAATCTTTATTGTGAGCCGAAATCTCGTACACACGGGCGTTTTTGCTTTTCGCCTCCATCAGAAATGTGGCCGCCGCAGCCGGGTATCGAAACCGCGCCCTAGTGCTCAGCAGCGCTACGCCTTAGCCACTGAGCCACCGCGGTGGGGGAACTTATCAAGGTATCAAGAAATAATGAATATCGTGAATGGAATAATGCATATTTATTTATCACAGCCAGACGCCGTCTGTACAAATATCACAGTGCGCATTGTTCTCGGTCCAGGCAGACAACAGCCAACACAAGATGTTGCCCTTAATGCTGAAAATATGCCAAAAGTACAAAACACAATATCTTGCCACATAAAACTCAGAAAACAAAACAGATTGTAACAGCGAAAACATCCCCGAGCTTTGGAACAGAAAAAGCACACTTTCATTTAAATTGTAGGTTAGATAACATAGCATTCGTTTATCATAGTTGCAGTAGCAACACAAGGTATCAGGTTCAAACACTTGCCAAAAAATACAATACATAAGAACACTGGTGACTAAATTGTGGTCCACAGCATGATAAATGACAGAAAGAAAAGTAATTGTACTGCCACAGGTAGGTGAATGTCCTAGAGAAAAAATCAAACAAAAATCTAAGAAAAAACAAATCACAAATCACAGTGCACAACATGTCTGTACACAGAGTGCACAAGGAAAGTGTACACAGCTTAGGTACAAAAACGGACTGTACAACTGCTACAGTAAGCACCGAGGCAGTTCGAGTTAAAAAAAAAGTACAGCACTTTTAAAAGCTAACAACTTGTAAAGAGATACAAAACTGGAAACAAGGCTCATTTTACATGAGGCAGAAGTATACCAAGGAAATCAAGTCATGACATGCAATCAAATACACTCTGTGCAGTTTCACAAGAATAAATGAGAAGAGAAAGACGCGACGCTTGGAAAATTACTTTCCAAGAAAAATTCGGGCCTTTCTATTTTTCGCCTTCTGATCTTTTTCAATGCGTAAAAGATCGTTCCTTTGCTTGCACAAGTTGTTGAGCATTATATTTGCTGCACAGTTTGCAACCAATGTGATGAGGAGCTCGTAGATGTGCCCGTTTTCACACGTATCTATGTCCTCAAGCCTTGGCAGAGAGTCCAGTGTAAGTTGCCGAACGACATTCTTTTGGTTCGGCCCATGGAGAAACTGGGTAGAGGTACTTTCCGTCATGAGCTTTCTAACTACAACCTCCATGTACATAACTACTGTAATTACAAGAGCAGAAGGAAATTTGAGGCCACCCCGATCCAGTTGTGCGATTAAAGAATGGGTTTCCTCTCCTGTTTCGGCCGTATTTCGGGTAACGACCAACTGCCTCTGGCAGCTTTCACACTTGAGAACTTTCATTGCAGCGTGTGCACAATACCCACCAACATAACCAATCACCGGCATTTGTGCTCTGAGCTCATCAAGGTCAGCATTGCTAACATGAACACTAAAAGAAGTGCCCGCATCCCTGACACTGTCCGTCTCTTCGATGCCTCTGAGATCATCGTTGCTCATCCTTGGAAGGGCATTTTGAAGGCGAATCCTTCCCTCGGTTTCGCAAAGCTGGTGAACAGATATGTGATACTGCCCACCAGCCATCTGCCTGATACCTTGATACCTTGATAGCAGGCAAAGACTTCAAGGTTTGCAAGCACGGTCAATGACGCATTCAAACAAGGTTCACGATAGTCGATAATGTTAAAAAACATGGAGCACTCTTCTTTATGAATCACAGTCCACTTCGGAGACACTGACACCCCTTGCAGGCGAGCCCTTAGTTCTTCGAGGGACGAAAACCGGTCTCGTTCTTGCTCCGCTTCATATGACGCCAGCGACTCTTCTACAGCACGGGCGAGTTGGGAGGCTTCTTGTCGGCTCCTCTTGGCGTCAGGGGTTTCTCTCGTGCTCTGGTCTCGTACTGATAGGTAGGACGGACAGCCAGGAAATACCGTTGGGACAGATCCAGGACGCAACCGTGGTACTGGGAGTGCAACTTCAATAACTCTCCCTGTCCTTGGATCCGTGTACGATGTCGTCTTCTCGATGCATGAAGCGTCGAAATGATCCGCGCACACCTGCACAAACGTTTCAAGAACGTCTGAGACGCCACTTCTCAAAAGAAAAAAAATGCGCTCCCGTTTGCATGACCGTGTTTACAGTCCGTGTAGCTAAAACAAAGTCTACCTACGTTTCGCAAGCATCTAAATAAAAGCGCTGCGCTAACCGGTACAAGCAACATGAAAGGAAACACGGGAGCGTGATGTCACCGCACTCCACGAAGCGCTTCCACCGAGAGCTTGCAAGAATGGACGACACCACGGCACTGTTAGTGAACAAAGCGCAGCTGACCATCCTTGCTGCGAACGTGCCTTTCTGGGCGATTCTCAACTGCTGGCGTCAGCGCTTCGTGAGGCCCGGCGGCCACACGCTCAAGTATTTCCCATCATAGGTGATTTCTACCCGAACAAGCAACGACAAGCTAAGAACAGGAGCATCTCAAATTCTTACCTTAGTGCACGAAGTCGGCACGAAGTCCTTCCTAGGAATGGCGCGTAGCCATTGTTTGACAGCGTCGGCGTCTTTAGGGAAGGAAAACACTTGTATCTTCTTTCCTGTTTTGTAGTTGCCGGTGCATCCGGGTACACAACACTTATTCGGCATTGTCGCATCACTCCAGCATCACGCACGGAAACGAAATTGCCGCAAAACAACAACGGAAAGCAAGAAACGTGAAACACCGTCAACACCACGCCGCCGAACCGTCACCTCCGCCGCCCGCGCTGCGCTCGCTGCCGCTGCGGCTTCCCCGAGAGTCGGCCGGCCGGAAATGACGTCAGATTGCTGGGCGCAGGCCTGAAAAGATTTTCCGGGGGTGACGCTATAACTGGAAACTGAAGAAGGGTTCTTGCCTTGTTTTAAGATGAAATATTAACGGCCTTTTTCCAGGAAGTAGGGATAGTGCCAGAAAACCAGATAGCATTGTAAAAACAAAGTAAGACTTTTGTGTTTCGATTGGTAGGTTTTTAACATTTCTTACGTCACACGGTCAGAACCTGAGGCAGAATTACTGCAGAAGTTTAAAGATGTTTGGAGCTCAGCTAAACTAAAAGCTTGGTTATATGCCTCGCATCTAGTACATTTGTGTTCGAGTTTCTGCTTTCCTATTCTTGTTCTGCATTTTCGGAAAGTGTCAGTATAGTGTGATGAGCTGGACACCCGTTCAAAGTGTGCAATTAGAGAGTTCGCTTGATCTTCCAAGGTGTGTGTTTACGAGTGGAGTGTGTGTACTTGTCGTCCTGCTACCCTACCAATCATGTTTCAGACTTTAGCCTCCTGTGTCTATGAATTGATCCCTGATAAAAACTTCTGCCAGCTTTCTTTTCTGGCCTGCCGACGCGTTCTGCTGCCTTGAGACTTCATTTTCCTAAAGTTGTCAAGATTTCGGCTGTCGGTGAGTTCCGAAGCAACCTCCATGCTCAGTTTTGCTGTTTGCGCGCGTTTCGGCACTGAGAGTCCCACCATAGGACACGCCGCTTGCCAGGCATTCCACATGTTTGCGGTAAGCGCTTCGCTGCTGCGTCAGTAAGAAAGCTGTGAAGTACTGCACCGCTTCATCTATGTTTTATCCTACATATGTCAGTTCAACTTAAACGAGTAGTAATGTAAAACTGTTCCCAGTCTGCATTGTTTATCACGCATTTGGGAACATGTGGAGAACATTCATATGCTGTTGGTGAACTCAACACTTGAAGAAAATGGCCACTTCCATATAGATTATTTATGATTTTCCATTTCGATTGGGGTATAAGTGAAGGAGGTACGATGCTTTAGTCTATAGACGAGCAAGTTTTGTTGGCGACGTTATAGTATGTTGGCTCATTCCTATTCAACAGACAGGCACCGGAAGAGTAGAGACACTGTTCAATGAGACTACCTCGTGCACCACAGTGAGAATCGCCCCACAACCAATATGTGCATTTAGGTCTCCAAGGAGCAGATGAGGTTCAGGTAGTTCGTCTATTAAACACTGGAATTCACGTCTTTCAAGACAATGGTGCGGAGGTATGTACAGAGAGCAGACGACGACGAGTTTGTTTGGAAGTACTATTTGGACAACCACAACCTCAAAAGATGTCTGGAGCGGTAAATGTGTACACGCTACCCTTTGATTAACCATAACGGCCACGCCACGGGGTGACGCCACAGCATCATCTCGGTCATTTCAGAATATGAAGTAAGCACACAAAAATTTGTATTCTGTCCGTGAAGTTCACTATACTAAGGCTTTATTGGACCCGCTGAAATCGATTGTGCAGTTAGAAAACATTCCGGTTCACGCATTCTCCGCGTACGACGAAGAAATGGCAACAGGAGTTATATACGATGTGGATAAGAAGATAACAGACTCAAGTCTCGAGAAACTACTGTCATCGTTGGCTCCTGTGCTCAGTTTCCGCCGATTTGGATAGAAGCGATGTCTTAAAGTAGTTTTTCAGTCGAATACGTTTCCCGCACATGTAAGAGTTGGGTATGTGAGGCACTCGGTACATCCTTACGTACCTAAACCTCTGCAATGTGATAAATGCATGAAATTCGGGCACGTTAGTGCAGTTTGCAAGGGAGCAGTAACCTGCAAGCATTATGTTGGCCTTCATGATGTTGACAACTGCAATGCTGCACCTAAATGCCCAAACAGCTCAGGCGCCCACAACGCAACATGAAAGGAATGTCCCAAAACGAGGAATGAATTTAGCATCCTGAAGAAGATGGTTCGAGACCACTCCAGTCACAGAGAAGCTGCAAGGGCTGAACGGCATCGTAAACATTGCTCGCGACACCGACGCAAACGAAGCAGCAGTGCTCATAGCTCATCAATTTTGAACACGACACTGTGCCCTCATCACCTCCTAGCCTACTTTTGTCGGCCAGAAAGGAGGATACAGATGCGCAAGTGCCAATACAGTCCACGCAAGTACAAGGCAACCAGTCATTGGCTCTCACCACTTGAGGGACTCAGTGGCCTTCACTATCGTCAAGAGCCGCCGTAGCACCTATATCACATAGTGCCCCTACCCCCAATAAAGAAAACAAGAAGATTGATAACGCAGATGTCAAGGCTATGCTTAAAAATTTGTTGGTTTCAGTGCGTGAAATTCTCAGCAACCTAAACACTCCTGCTGCTAAGGTGGCTGTGCAGCTACGTACGGTTTTGGAGCCTTTTCTTGTGGCTCTTCAATGAGCAAATATGGCATTAATGTTTGAAGAACGCATGCGCCAGTCGCTTGTTATGCAATGGAATTTTTGTGGTCTACGTGGCCGTTGGTCGGACTTCAGACAATGGGTTGTTAAATATTAATTTCCTGTTATCGTTATATATGAACCGAATATGGTTTCAACTTTTCGTATATCGGGATATAGCCGGATTTGGTCGCTCAGTGATTAACGTACGAGCAATGTTCTCGTTTGTATACGCCGTGGTTTGCCATTCTTGAGGCCTGATGTCACGTCGCATACCAGCCTGACCATAACACATAAAAAGCGGTTACTCTCAGTAATAGGAGGATACATACACCCAAGCGCAGGGATAGACTGCTTCCACCTGGGGACCATTCTTCAAGCAGCACAAATTTCACACATTTTGATTGGCTAATTTAATGCACATCATCCTCTTTGGGGAAACACTACAATGAAAGATTGCAGAAGGGATTTGGCCAATTTGTATTCAACTATGGACTAACTGTGCTCAACGACGGATCACCTACATTTTTTCATGGCAGGTCCCACAGCAGCTCCCTCTACCTCTGTTTTATTTCCAGAAGCATCCTATCCTCCGCTTGTTGATGCAAAGATTTGGACACTCGCGGCCGTGACCACCTTCTAACCTAAGTTCAGTTCAGGTGCTTTCGCCGCACACACACACACTAGATCTGTCAAACCGACTGGACACTGTTGAAGGCATCTGTCAAGTCCGGCTGTGAGCACACGACCGATCCATCCGAGGTACAGAATATCATTGCTTATTCACTGCATGACACAACCAAACAGGTTAATCTACCGATGCAGAGATCAGCAAGTGACTCCCAATGCGAGGCCCTTTGTGCAATCCGTCCCCATGCAGAACGCCGACACAGACAAATGAAGTCACCTTCAGAACTCTCCGCTTGCCGTCGAGCTCAACGATAGGTTCTTCTGCATCTTGACAAGATTGACGGACAGCGTTGAAGAAATTTCTGTGGATCTCTGGACCCAGGCGACATCTATCTAAAATCTGGCGGGTGGTACGAAGTTTGCAGACAACTCCCCAACAACGTCACCCATTTCAAGCTGTTGCTTTACATCAAGGGCGGACAGAAGTTGAGATAGCCAGTGACTACTGTAGCCTCATTGTGAACACCACTGATGATCTTGCACTAATGAGCTTCTTATTACCATTGCGCCTCTATCGTCTCACGAGCGCCTTGATGTGCGTTTTAAAATGCATCAGCTTGACACTGCGATTTCTGCCTCCCGACGCTCATCGGCACCACGACCTGACAGAATTACGTATGATGCACTCCACCATCTTGGTACAGAAGCACGACATATCCTGTTACCTCATTATAACACCTCATGGGAGTCAGGAGAAGTCCCCGCTAATTGGAAATACAGTCGCATTAACGCGTTTATTAAGCCGGGAAAGTGTCCTTATACACTTTCCTCTTACAGACCAATCGCATTAGCCAGCTGCGCCAGGAAAGTATTGGGAAAAAATGGCAGCATATCCACGGAGTGAGTGATGGATAGAGAGGCGAAGCATCCGTCCGTCCATTCGTTCTTGCTTCCGTCCACCTATGCGTGCATCTGTGTGGCTGCCCGTGCGTGCGTCTGTTTGTGCGTCCGCACGTTCATCTGTGCGTGTGTCTCTGCTTTCGTCCATGCATCCGCTCCTGCGTCCGTCCATGCGTCCATCCCTCCGTGCAGCCATCCATGCGTCCGTCCATGCAACCGTCCATGCGTACGTCCATGCATCTGGCCGTTCGTCCCCGTATTCAACACTCTAAGTACGCCATCTCGCATCTTTTCATCATATATTCTTTATATAGAAGCACCGCCATCCAGCGGACATTCCAAGGACTAAACGAGAGGTGGCACACGGACACTTTCTTACGGCTTGCGCTTCGGGTCCACTTCCCACCTTTAACCACCTCGAGTTCATGGTATATACTAGTTCATTGTATTCATGGCACTGCGGCCAAACGCTCGCTAAACCTTTATAAACCTAGGAGGTTACTCCCAGCGAGTATAACGTAGCAAGCCTTTCTTGCCTTCTGTGCGTTGTTCAACTATAAAAAATTCGCAGCGTGCGCGTTAACTAAAAGCCGAATCCTCCTGTCTCTCATTCCCTCTTAGCAGCCATTGGCATGTACATTAAGCACTATTTTTCATTGTTCAACAACGCACAGAAGAATTCTCTCGCCAGCACCACCTTGGAGTTCAAAATGTTATACTTCTTACACACTACTACAACGACTACGAGGGACGAACGGGGTCCGCTATAAAGAGCTTCGCCCCTTAAAATGGTACTCCCAAGATTAGAGTGGCTTCTAAAGAGCAACAAATCCTTTGTGCATTTATGAACGGCTTCAGAACAGGCCGATCTGCCATTGACGGTGTGGTCGACTTGATCACCAGCGTTGAAGACGAAAGAAGCCGGCGCAGACTAGTGGCGGTGGTCTTCCTACACATTAAGGGTACCTACGATAATGTGCGGCATTTTGCGATCCTTGGCGTACTGGAAGATTTCGACATTGGTGGACGACTGTGGGCTTGGAGTTTTAGTTACCTTAGTGACCCCGCCATTTACACGACGACGAATACCGGAGGCTCGAATCGATAAAAAGATAATCGTGGTGTTCCCCAAGGAAGATTTCTCAGCCCGATTATATTCAAATGTCACAATGACCGGCCTAGCAGCAGAACTTCCCTGCACGGTGAAAATCAGTGCATACGCTGACGACATATGCATATGGGCATCCGGAACTACTTGTCCGCAATTGTGAGGTTGGTTACAGCACGCAGTGACGATCACATACAAATGTCCACGATGTCATAGGCTCACTCTATCAATCGACAAATGCGCAGTGCTTTCGTTCACGCGCAAGCATATGCCACAAGACCCGATATTTAATATTGGGACAGCGATACCTGCTGTAGCGCACCACACGTTTTTTGGGGTCGTCGTACAGAGAGATCTGTCGTGGAAGAGACATCTCACAGAATATAAATCTAAATTGAAGAGCTTTGCTCTCGTTCTTCGCCACGTGGCAGGAGCATGGTGGTGCCCATTAGAATCATCGCTACTTGAATTGTATAATACTCTCTTTTTGGGATACATTCGATACGACATGCCGGTGCTCTCCAGTATGAGATCTAGTTGTGTGAAGACGCTAGTATTCAAGCTCAATGCTTAAGAAGATACTTGGGTCTACCGCACTGTACTTCAACAAATGGAAAAAGTGCAGAGGCTCGGGCTTGTCCCATCAGTGTATACATGCTCTGCGAGCCACTCAGAGTTCATCTCGATTGCTGAGCCGACACAGACAGCTCCCACTACCCACCACTCACTTAAAGTGCAGTTTCTCAAGAGTAATATCGCGGCATGAGAATATTCTTCCATCAATATTTTACCTGAAGACTGTTCCTGCAGTGTCTCCATGGACCCTGCCTTAGCCACCTGTTTGTCTTAGGATACCTGGAATTACGAAGAATTCGCTCGTTTCTTCTGTTGGCTTCATACAACTGACTTTACATCACATTTATACAATGTACGGTGATTCTCTGCACGTGTACACCGACGGGTCCACCACATTAAACATCGCCACAGCCTTTGTCATTCCAGACATGGCTATCGCTCGACGATACAAAGTGGACCATAAAACCACGTCAACGACCGTAGAGCTTGTCGCTATCCGGGAGGCGATAAGATTTATTTCTGGAAAGTGACGTCGAGCCTGGACGATTTTCAGTGATGCGAAACCCGCTTTTCAAATCATAAACTGCATCATAAAGCAAGGTCCATATTACATCTTGGCAATAGAAATTGCAGACCTTATTCAGGTTTCTTCAGCGAATGGCTATTTTATTGATTCCAGTGGATCCCCGCCCATTGCGGGATGATGCGAAAGGAAGAGCGCGATGCCGAAGCTAAAAATGCCCTAATCAGTGCCCCTGAAGTACGCGTTTCATTTTCACGAGCTGACACGAACGCCCATTTTCGCTGCGTGATGCGCAGCTACACACTTCAGCACTGGACCAAACCGGAACGGTAACACCGGTTACTTCGCCAATTGGCCCCGGAAATGAGGTTCCACATGCCCCATAACTTCAAACGGCAACTCACAAGTATGATCCACCGCATTCGCCTTGGTGCGGCGTACACTAGGCGTTACGCAAATATCATCGGTCGCAGTGACACCCGTCCTAATCGTGAACACTATGATGTTCCAGAAACACTTGAACTCATATTTTGTGTATGCCCAGCATACGCACGTGAACGACAAATGCTGATTTCTTCAACTGAACGATATTGCAGAAGGTCATTAACTGATGAGACCATGTTGGGCCCGTGGCCAGACACCAACAGTGAAACTGTGGTCACAAGAGCGGGTATAACCTTTTTGGAAGCAACTGGACTATATGCGTGGCTATAAAAGTTGTCTCAGCTAGAAATAATTCTACATACTCACCTTTATATCTCGCCATCGTCATACATTAGTCTTTCTTGTCCTCTTTCCTCTCCCCTAGAGTAGAGTAGCAGGCTAGACTAAGCTATTGTTCATGCCAACCTTTCTGCCTTTCTGTAAATAAATTTTCTCTCTCTTTGTATTGGAGGATTTTAGGTGTGTTTCCTGTACACATGGCAATTTTGGTGAGTGTTTGTGTAAAATCTCTTGGACGTCGTCGAGTCTTTTAAGCAGTCCTTTGACGTTCCAATGTATAATTTGTGTTTCCAAATGGGAAGTTGTACTGTGTGTACGCTAGAAAGTGTCTTGTTTGGGCTGAAATTCGAGCTCAAGTAACAGGCCTGTCATCAGGCCCTGTTATGAGCTTTTTAGTACTCTTGGCGCGCTCCAGAGAGCCGCGCCGCTGTTTCGGCACCAGGGGTGAAGCCGTATTCATTGCCTCCTCGGAGGCTATGAATGCCCGCACATGCTAGCTGGTTGTTCGAAGATTGGGCCTCGCCTGTTGAGATAAGGCCTTGCGACCCGAGGACCCTGGAGTCTCAGATCTCTGTTGAATAGTAGGCAGGGTAGACTCAACTACTTCCGCCTTTGGGGCAGGCGCCACAGCCAATGGCTCGCTTTGCGCAGGCCGATGGAGTGGCGAGGGCTGGTGTGACGCTGCCCCATGGCGCGCCGCATCAGGATATGTGGGGCCGTAAAGTGGCGGGACTCGTCTTCTTTAATATGATGTTTTCTTTTATCTTTAACGTTATGGTCTCTTTTTATGCGGCATGATTCTCAAAACAGTTCACACAGTGTGCAGGTGCTTCGCAGTTGTCGGACGCGTGGCCCCCTGGCCTCAGAGGCAGACTATAGTGTCTCACACTCTTTGATGTTGCCTTTCCTCTGTCGCAATTTTTTTGTAATTTCTCTCTTTCTCTTTCTCTCTTCGCTAAATTTCTTTTAAACATCTTTTATTCCCCTCCCCCATTCCCCAGCACAAGGTAGGCAGCCGGTCTAAGAACTGGCTAACCTCCCTGTCTTTCTGCCTAAACTTTCTCCCTCCTCTTCTTCCGTGGCTCACAACTCCACACAGAGCACAAGTTTTTCGGCCACGACAACTTTGCGAGCCATAACCATATCTCTGACATTAGAAGCAACGGCGGGGGTCAGGATATTGTGGCCTCACGTAAGTCTTTGTATACTCGGTTTGAATGGTTTCCGGCAAAAATCGCTCGAAGCAATGGTCACTTAAATGTTTGGTTGGTGTTCCTTTTTTCTCCTCTTATCTTAATACGCTGTACGTTGGTCACGTTCTGGCTCTTCCATCCTTTCAGAAGATCACCTTCGGCCAGGTCAACGAAATCTGCATCTGATACTACCCCACGAGCAGAGTTCATTTACCTAGAAGTGTAACACCGATTGGTGTGTCACCAAAAGTTGTGAGAGAGTTTAGCTTTTCGAAGGGGTCTTTCTCTCGTGCCTCAAAGAGCAGATCTCCGCTGGCCATTTTGGTAACCTTCTACCCGGCACCGGGAGTTTCGGTTAAGCACCTAGCCACTACTAAAGGGGATAAAGTTCTGGCTTGCTTGTTAGTTTTCTCGGAGTGTATAAGACGGAAGTGAGGAAAGATTTGTCTTGGCCGGTTGAAAAAATTGATGCCTTTGGTGCATACCCGCTTTGTAGAGACACGATGACTAAGCAAAGAAAATGCTTTATGCATGCTAATTGTATGTTGTTCAGCAGCGTTGGCAGCCACCCACCACGGCACCCAACTAAGGGATGCTGCAAATTTCCGGATGCTGAAAGCTTGCAGACGTCAGCCGTACAACACTGCTATAACCCAATGTTCCTAGGCCAACGTAGGCTGTTTGCACAGGCTTAACGCTTGCCGCCAAGAACATTGCAAGTAAACAGAAGGGAGAAATAGACAGGAAAGATGAAAAGTGAGAAAGACGCAGATGTAGGAAGAGAAAAGAGAGAGATAAGAGAAGGCAACTGCTGATTCCCCTTGGGTGGGTCAGTCCAGGGGTGCCGTCTACGTGAAGCCGGGGCCGAAGGGGTGTGTTGCCTCTGCCCGGGAGGCCTTTTAGGTCTGATAACCTAGTGTCGGCTCAACTCCCAGGATATCCTCTTCCCAGGACACAGCAAAGCCACGCACGGCTAGGATTAGGAGGGATTCGAAACCACCCCGTTAGGGGGTATGGTGTCGCTACACAACAAACGCCTGCTTGCGCAGGCGCTCCAGCGGGGTGTGAAAAGAAATTGCCAGGAAAGCACTCACTCTTAGCGGAAATGCTGGTAACAGAGTCGTGCCCTCCCTTATCTTGACATCGTTGCCATTATTCCTCTAAGCCAATCTTCGGACGCCGTATAGCGCATTTGAGAAGTTCGTAGCTTCACCGTACCAGGCATCAATCAGCATCGACCAATCCTTAATTTGCTTTTGCGAGAGGGCTCACATACGCCTAAAAATTATTTTAGAGAGTCCTAAACATAAGGGAAAATTGTGGAGTGGTGCCCTGCTGGCACTCCTGGCGATGCTAGATACCTATACTTAACGGCCTCATTTCGTGCACTTGCATATCAGCGTTGTTTTGGACAACAGTACAAAGGCACCCCAAAGATGTTGTTTTGAACGTCATAAATAACTGATTTCTACAAGACCTAAATTGAGAAATATTAGAGCTAGCTTGACTGCTGAGTGTAATATATATATTGCCACGTTCCATTTCCCAAGTTTTTGTTATCATCCCAAAACACCACACGATTCTCAGCGCAAACCGCGCCTGCAGTTTTCGAGAAGGTTCCGGACTGTAGTAGATCATTTCGATAAGATCACACCCACTGTGCGAACGGTACAGATTGTTCTGAAACCTACGCCACCACCAGCGATAACGCTAGAATATTCGACGGCAAGAGTATAAATGCCGACGCGCTTCGGCGCTTGTCAGTTATTGATCGAAGGCCGACGCTCCGTTCGCCGCTATCAGTCCGAAACTGCTATCTGTGCGAGACCGCTGCTGTTATTGGACCTTCCGTTTACCGGGCACAGGTTCGCCCAAATAAACAGTTACATCCCAACACCAAGTCTCCTGTCTTCGGCCACGTCACGACCCCGTGACATCTGGTGGAGGTGCTGCTTCGTTCATGTACCGGACGCCCCCGTCAAGCCGTGAACCCAGCCCACGTCGCGGAGAAGACACCGACGACAACCAGGAGCAGCGAACAAGCCGCCGACAGCAAGGGCTACCACCGGAGTACGGGCTTCTACAAGACAAGGCGTGGAAGACCAAGGCCATGACCGCGACTGCAGCGACAATGACAACCGCAGCGTCCCAGCCCAGGATGGTCATGCATCAACCCAGGGAACCACCAATCATGCATCAACCCAGGGAACCACCAATTTTTCATGGGTCATCGTTCGAAGACCCGGAGTCCTGGCTAGAAACATACGACCGTGTGTGGCCGCCCTCAACCACTGGGACCATGACGAAAAGCTGCGTCGTGTGTTCTTCTATTTGGAAGACACTGCAAGGACCTGGCTCGAAAATCGAGAGTTCACGCTCCGAACGTGGGATGTTTTCTGCGGCGCATTCCTGCAAACATTCGCCAGCGTCGCTCGCAAAGAGAGGGCCGCTGCTCTATTAGAGACCCGGGTTCAGCTACCAAATGAAAATGTCGCCATTTTTACAGAAGAAATGACCCGACTATTCCGTCACGCTGACCCAGACATGCCTGAGGAGAAAAAAGTTCGTTTCCTCATGCGAAAAGTCAAACAGGAGCTCTTCGCGGGACTGATGAGAAACCCACCGAAAACCGTCCAAGAACTAGTAGCCGAAGCGACCACTATCGAAAAGACCCTGGACATGCGCACCAGACAGTATAATCGTCGCCTGACTGCAGACTGTGCTGCTGCTCAAGCCAGTAACTCCGGAGACCTGCGTGAAACGATCCGAGCGATCGTGCGGGAAGAGCTGCGCAAGCTGTTGCCTTCGGCACAGCCTCAAGTGGATTCAATCACCGACATTGTGCGAGAAGAAGTTCGGCAATCGCTTCAAATTCCCCACGCACCGCTTCCCGAGCCGGAAGCTATGAGCTACGCTGCTGCACTGCGTCACAACGCTCCTCCCCGTCCACGCCAAAGCGCCGCCCCGTCGCACTTCCGTCGCCAGACGCCACCGCCGCCACCACCCCCACCGACGTCCTACCGTTCCCATGCGGGCCAGCGCAGTGCACCGAGGAAAACGGACGTTTGGCGTGCACCTGACAACCGCCCGCTCAGCTACCACTGCGGCGAGGCCGGACACACATACCGCCGTTGCCAGTACCGACAGATTGGACTGCGTGGCTTCGCCGTCAATGCACCGCGTCCGCAGCCAGGAGATCAGCCACGTGACATCGCCGACTACCTGGCAGGAACTCAATGGACACCACGAATCCTTCTCGTTCGCCGTCGCCCAGCCGCCGCATGTCACCCGCAGCTCCGGCAGTACTCTGGCCCAACGCGGGGCCGGTCTCCTAGCCCGTATCCGGGAAACTAAGGGCAGCAACCGATGGAGGTGCGGTTGCTGTGCGACGAACTACCGAAGATCCTCCGACGACGACGATGCCGCGACGGAGCTTTCCGAACACAACGCCAACCAGGCAAAGCCCTGACGGCGAAAGCTCACTTACCGAAGCTGGCCTGACGACGCAACACGAAAAGCAGCGGAACAAGCCGACGCAGCCGTGACCCGATGCCACGCCCTAACTGTAATGCGAGATGGCGAACTAGCGACCTCGACATTCTTATCGACGGCCACAGTGTGACTGCTCTCGTCGATACTGGAGCCGACTATTCTGTCATCAGTGGGTCGTTCGCCGCAAAAGTAAAGAAAGTTAGGACAGCTTGGAAAGGCCCTGAAATCCACACAGCCGGAGGTCATCTCGTAACGCCTGCAGGAATCTGCACAGCGAGAGTCACCATTAACGCCCGTATTTATCCTACAGACTTCGTAGTCCTACAGCGTTGCTCGAGAGATGTCATCCTTGGCATGAACTACTTATGCCTCCATGGTGCTGTCATCAACCTAAAAACAAGGTCGATAACGTTATTCACAGAAGAAGCACTACTGCCGCGCACGCCGTCAGGACACCATGCCTTGAATGTGCTGGAAGAACAAGTCACCATTCCGCCTCGCTCAAGCGTCATTATTTCAGTCGGCGCTCCTAAATCACCTGACTTGGAAGGCGTCGTTGAAGGCAGTCAGCATCTGTTGGTGACCCGAAATATTTGCGTCGCAAGAGGAATTGCAGAGCTGCGGGGTGGCAAAGCAACGGTTATGCTCACGAACTTCAGCAATGAGTACAAACATGTGAACAAAGGAACAACGGTCGCATACATCGAAGAAATTGTCGAAGCCACCAGTGCTTTTGCGCTCGCCGATTCTGCGGAACCTGCTCAGAGGAACCAAGCCTGCTCAGAGGAACGGCATTCACTGCTGACTTAACTCAAGCGATCTTGGCATACAGCCAAACAAACCACCGCCGGACGACAGCGTACCACCCACAGACCAACGGCCTCACCGAGCGGCTTGACAAGACAATCGACGACATGCTGTTAATGTACGTCGATGTCGAACACAAGACGTGGGACGCCATTCTTCCGTATGTGACCTTCGCATACAACACGGCGGTGCAGGAGACGACGCAGATATCTCAATACAAATTGGTCTACGGAAGGAGCCCGGCAACGACGCTCGATGCCATCTTACCCAACGTCACCGACGAAAAAAACCTCGATGTGAGCGAGTACCTTCAACGCGCCGAAGAAGCCCGACAACTTGCGCGTCTCCGTATCAAGAATCAACAGACGACCGACAGCCACCGTTACAACCTGCGACGACGTTTCGTGAAATACCAGCCCGGTGAACGTGTTTGGGTGTGGACGCCGATACGCCGACGTGGACTAAGTGAAAAGCTTCTGCGATGGTACTTCGGACCGTACAGGGTGGTTCGACGTCTCGGCCCACTTGATTACGAGGTTGTCCCCGACGGCATCACGAACTCTCAACGATGGCGATCGCGCCCTGAAGTCGTCCATGTCGCGCGCCTCAAGCCGTTTCATGCGCGTTAACAAACTGAACCAGTATTTCTTGTATTATTGTTGTATCGTTATTTATTCATTGTACTTTCTTGCATTATTATTGTACTTTCATCTTTAGTTAAAGCACCGGGACGATGCCTTTTTTCAGAGGGGGGCAATGCCACGTTCCATTTCCCAAGTTTTTATTATCATCCCAAAACACCACACGATTCTCAGCGCAAACCGCGCCTGCAGTTTTCGAGAAGGTTCCGGACTGTAGTAGATCATTTCGATAAGATCACACCCACTGTGCGAACGGTACAGATTGTTCTGGAACCTACGCCACCGCCAGCGATAACCCTAGAACATTCGACGGCAAGTATAAATGCCGACGCGCTTCGCCGCTTGTCAGTTGTTGATCGAAGGCCGACGCACCGTTCGCCGCTATCAGTCAGAAACTGCTATCTGTGCGACACTGCTGCTGTAATTGGACTTTCCGTTTACCGGGCACAGGTTCGCCCAAATAAACAGTTAAATCCCAACACGAAGTCTCCTGTCTTCGGCCACGTCACGACCCCGTGACAATATTATTTCAAATATAGACCACACATTATGATGTTCGATCTGCACTTAGAAATGATGTCATGTACGAAAGTGACCATCACAAAAGACGACTTACGTTATTTCAAGTTTTTTTCTTCTGTACATGCCTCAATGTACCATAATTTGGAAGACGTAACCATTCGCATTATACAAGAGGCTGCTATCAGTTATTCCATGCACAGTGCATTAAAATTTCAGTACACTTGGGGTGTACGAAACTTGCTACGTGACAACGCCAAATAAAATAGGAATCAACTGAAAATAAAGCAGGCCCTATCGATAAATATCGCAACCCTAAATTGTTTTATACTGTGTATACAACACTTAGCTGTATATGTAAGTGTCGCAGTAAAACTTGCTCGCAAGCCTCCATTAAGATGACAATTTCGAGTTCGTCTATTCGGATCAGTTAAGTTTATTACCTTAAAGGACCCCCTTTGTAGTAGGGGCATTACATAAGGGGTGGGGTTTTGTTTAGGTTAACAATTAGCAGTAAGAGTTGTTTCAGCATTTAAGATGATCAATAATATGTTCTTGAAAGGCAGATAATGAGGCGATGTTGGCGATGTCCCGGGGAGGCCGTTCTAGTCCATGGCTGCTCGAAAAAAGAACGATGCAGAAAAAGCAGTGGTGCGCGAAGATGGGCGGGAAACCTGAAATGGATTACTGGTTCGATGAGATATGCGTGCTGCGGCTACTATATGAGGTGGCTGATTGAGGGAAGAATGAAATAATTTGTGATAAAGCACGATAGTTACAGTGCGGCGGCGCAAAGAAAGGGATGACAGTCCTAACTTCGCTTTCAAAGATGAACTACTACTGATATCGTATAAGTAAGATGAGTGAATGAATCTGGCAGCGTGGTTTTGTACCACATATGTGGGCTCCATATGGCAGATGCATATCCTAATTTCGGTCTGATTAAATATTTGTACGCAAGTAATTTTACATGTAGGGGAGCTAGGCGGAGATGGCGTTTGAGAAAACCAAGTGCTTTATTAGATGCTAAAACTACATTAGCGATGTGGGTACGCCATGATAAATCATAAGACAAGGTTATTCCAGGATATTTATAAGATGGTACTGATTCAATTGCGGTGTTAACGATGCAACACTGGAAGCGATATAGGCTGTGGCGACGAGGAAAAGACACAAGTTTACACTTAGAAGTATTAGGGTCATTAACAATGTGTTACAACCAATTAAGAACGTTGTTAAGATTGGTTTGGAGATACAGGTGATCAGGCTGGTTACTGATAGTGTGATAAATGGCACAGTCGTCCACGAACATGCGAATTCTGCAGGATACTTGGTCAGGCAAGTCGGTATTGTATATTAGGAAAAGAAGGGGACCAAGGACAGATCCTTGGGGAACGCCTGATGTGACTGGGAGATAGTTAGAAAGGTGGCCATTAACAAAGACTGACTGAGAACGGTTAGTGAGAAACTGTTCAATCCAACGAAGAATGTTAGAGTCTAGGTGCAGGTGGGAAAGTTTTAGCAAAAGGTGGCGGTGAGGAACTTTATCGAACGCTTTCGCATAGTCTAGAAAAATTACATCCGTCTGCATGTTACGGTCTAGGTTAGTGTGCAAGTCATGAAGAAAGAGCGCTAATTGTGTTTCGCAGGAGTGAGCTTTACGAAATCCGTGTTGTGATCGATGAACAAAATTAGACGAGTCCAAGAAACTTCCGATTTGAGAGTAAATGACGTGTTCCATCATTTTACACGGTACACTAGGTAATAAAATGGGGCGGTAGTTCAAGGGGTGAGTCTCTGTTACCTGATTTGTACACTGAAACGACCTTCCCCGTTTTCCAGTACTCTGGAATGATTCCTGAGGCGAGTGACTGTGAAAAAATCAAAGAAAATAGGCGGCACAAATTTATTTACCATTCCACAGTAGCTTAGAAATAATTTAGTCCATACCGGCTGATGATGAAAGCTTCATGTTATTGATTCCAGACGCAAAGCTTTCTTCGAAAAACGAGATAGTTGGCATGAATGCTTCGATGTTACCTGATGGTGACTGTGAAGGTGCGTCAAGCTCTTGAGTAAAGACAGATGCGAATGCGGTGTTAAATATTTTCCCACATTCATGGTCTGTCACTGGTTCATTGCGCGTCGTTAGGCAGTGTGATGTCGTGAGTCTGCTTTGGATTTAAATGTTGCCGAAATTTCCTGGGGTTGCTGGATAGTAGCTTTGGTAAAACATTGTGATAAAATGTATGCTTGGCGTTCCAGATCTCAACTAGATATGATTTTTCAACTTCGAAGTATTATATCCCAGTCACTCCGCGTGTCACGGCGTTTGGCCGAACGAAACAGCCATTTCTTTTTATTTTCAAGCCGTTTTAAATGTACCAAAACTATGGCTCATTGTGATTAGTATGAAAGGTAAGCCTCGGAATGAACATATTAGTGAGCACACTTAATTTATTTTTGAATATTGACCAGTTTTTATGTACTGTGCGAGTGCGAAACGCTGATTTGGACTCAGAAAAAAATGTGTTAAGGTCTTCAGTTATTGCATCGTAGTTTCCCCGGTCGTAAAGGCATATTGTTTTTGCGAATGTGTACTTTGGAGCAGAACTGAAATAAAATAGGGCATGTATGATTTTATGGTCGCTGATTTCTGCGAGATAACTGATAGATGAAAGGTTCTCAGAACTGTAAGTTAGTATTAGGTCTAGAATGTTTGCTGTTTCTTGCGTAACGCGTGTTGGTTCCGAGACTGACTCAGGTTGAAATTTAAACATACGTCAATGAAGCTTTTAGCCTTTTCTTGACATAATAATGAGGACATGCCTAGGTTATGCCATTCGATATTCGGGTAATTGAAGTCATCAAAGAGAAGGATGCGAGCATTGGGGTAAGTGGCAAGAAGTTGCCTTAGGCTATTGTTTAGGTGCCTACAGAAGTCTGGATTTGTATGCGGTGGCCTCTAACAAACGCCAAGAAGTACTGTTAGGGGAGGAGCGTGACAATTGAGCCATAATGATTCAATGTCGGAGGTGACGTGTACAACGGAACATAATTTACCTTGGTGAATTGCGGCCAGAACATCACCCCCTCGAGTACAATTTCGGTCGCTACGGTACACGCGGAATTCGGCTAAGTCATTCAGAATTTGAGAGTCTGAAACGTTATCGTTGAGCCAAGTTTCAGTTAGTACCAGTATATTGCTTCCGGATGACAAAACAATGTTCGATAAGAGTTCGCGCTTTGGAAGGAAACTGCAGATGTTAGTAAATATAACGAAAAATGAGAGTGGTTTGGCAAGTGCCGGGCGTTGTCGGTTTGTAGGTACATGGTGACAGGACGACTGCTGTGTGATTTCTTTAACTGTGCTAGACAATTTATCAAAGATATAACGTTTCGGACCAATGTGCAGGGTTTTATACCGCAAGGAGAACTTAGCAGATTTCGCCTTGGCAAATGCTATTAATTGTTTTCGCGCGTGTCGAACGGAGAGCGAAAAGTCCTCTCCAATGCTAAAGTTAGTATTTCTTAATTCCCGGCCATTTGATAGGATCGAGTCCTTTGTTTTGTAACATGTGAATTTTACGTATATGGGACGATTTCTACCGAACGAATGACGACCAAGGCGATGAGCTCTTTCAAAGTCATGAGGTCCTACGGTTATTTCTACATTATTATGGCAGAAATTGATAATTATTTTTTTCGAAATCGTGCCATGTTTCGCTGTCAGTAGGGTCGGAGATGCCATAAAAGATGAGGTTATTTCGACGTGATCGATTTTCCGCGTCGTCTAGGCGGTCTTCTAACAGCTTGATCTTGCGAGACATGCTGCTTGCGTCTGCCCGCATCTTTTCGATGTCGTTTCGGATGGGAATAACGGCCTGGTAGTGTGCTTCTAGGTCGGTCACCCGTTTGCATAAATCTGTTAATGTTCTATCAGTATTGTTTAGCTGAGATTTGAGGCTCTGTACTTCGGTAATTACTTTGGATCGGCCGGCGGCAATTTTCTGAAGTTCTGTCAACATGGCATCATTTCCGCCAGGGCCCGGGTTAGTTTCCACATCTCCTGATAAGATCAACAAGGAATGAATAACGGAAACATATTCGGTGACAATGGCGAGACAGCACCGTTGGCTCGGCAACTGTACCAAGACGTAATTGCTAGTTGTTTTTTTTTTTGCAAACAGCGCGTAGGATTTACTAACCTGTATCGCGAAGATTAGCGGATTAGATGGCTGCGTTTGAGGTGCAGTCACAGAGCCCACGGGGCGGTGTCAGCGGCGGGTGTGCTTTTATATGCAGCGGAGCTGTTAACGTCGATGATGATGTGGCCGTCCACAATGCTTTGGGTTCCGGTAGCCACCGCCCCCCTGGTGGCAGGGTCATCCCGGGTCGGCTGTTGACGAGCGACAGGTGGTAGCATCCCGACGCCGCTGCGAAGCGCGGCTGTGCGCACCCCGATGACGCACCGGCAAAGATGCGCACCGAGGTCAGCAGTAGCTGGCTGGTGATGATACGGAAGATCGTCTGCCTCGCAAAGATTAGTGGATTAGATGGCTGCGTTGAGGTGCAGTCACAGAGCCCATCTCTATCTGTGTATCCGGTTCATATAAATAGTAGATTATGTACACATCAATTTAAGCTGTGCTTTTCCTTTTCGTGATATTCCGCCTAGCTAGCACATTGGTTATGATGCTTCGCTGCTGACCCGAGTGCCACGGGTTCGGTTCCGGCCAAGGCGTTCGCATGTCCATGCAGGCAAAATGGTACAGGCCTGCGTACTGTGTGGTGTGAACGCACGATACTGAAAACCGCAATTTCTGGCGGTCTCCACTACACCGTGCCTCATGATTAGTGGTTGAAATCAGCGCAACACGCAAGAGGCGACAAAAGAAAAAGACACAGAGCGCTGGTACACGATTGTTTTGTGATTTGATGAGGAGCAATGTTGAAGTATTTGGGTTAACCCACGCATAGGAAGAGAAGTATTACATCGCATTCCTTAATGTCAAGTTTGTCTTCAGTGATAGTCATGTTTGGTCAATGTATTTATCGCGTGGAAACACGCCACTGATTCCGTTTCATTCTCCTAAATCTAAACAAGTGGAGCAAGGCATTGTGCAATCCTCCTTTAAAAATGCTTTTCTTGGAACCCGAAGACCGCGGTATCAAATCTCGGCTTTGGCAGCTGCATTTTTTATGGAGGTGATAATTTTTGGGGCTCCTGTGCTTAGATTCAGGTGCACGTTAAAGAACCCCACGTGCTCGAAAATTCCGAAGCCCCCGATTCCGGCATTTTTCGTAATCATATCATGGTTGTGGGACGCTAGACCACTGACATTAATACTATTCCTTTGCGTAAATCTTGTGGACATGAGAGGTTGGAAATTTTTCAGGAGCAATCTGCAAAGCTTACCTCATCTCGTTATTCAGACCATGTATAAGTTTTTGTCATCGAAAGGTTGTTGCGTGCTCTTAAATTGGCATGCTAACGTAAGTGAACCTGCCAGGGAGAGACGGACTTCCACTTTGATTCCTTACGGGCATCAGACAGCGCACATTCTGAAAAAGTAGCACAGCTATTCCCATAAAAACTGAGCAGTTTCTGCTAAATATCTGTCCGAGCACCCAGACCCAATCAATACTAAAATCATGCAAATAAATGTAGAAATTTTAATTGTAATGCACCTCATCAGCTGTTCATGTCGTGTGAAAACGCTCCGCTGTGGTGGCCTACTAGCTGAAGTATTTAGCTGCTGACCCGCAGGTCGCGGGATCAAATCGCGGCTGCGGCGGCTGCATTTCCGATGGAGGCAGAAATGTTGTAGGCCCATCTGCTCAGATTTGGGTGCACGTTAAAGAACCGCAGGTGGTTGACATTTCTGCAGCCCTCCACTACGGCGTGTCTCATAATCATATGGTGGTTTTGGGACGTTAAACCCCACATATGAATCAAATCATGTCATGTGAAAGCTGTTACGTTTGTCATATGGGTCATTCTCTAAATGAAATGTTGAAAGGACACCTGAACAACGTTTAGCGGTAAGCTGACGGTGGCTGTTCGCTCACTGTAGAACCTACAGATATATACTAATATATTCAGATTATAGCATTGTTGTATTACACAGTTATCATACCAGTCGCGAATTCAGCGAGGCAGGCAAGTTTTATTCTTTTAATGATGATTGTGTCTCTGGTTGAAATGATAACACCTCTCTCGCTCTCACTGATAAAATAGATGACGTACAGTGAAACCTCGTTAATTAGAAGGCACCGGGACCACGAGAAGTTTTTTAAATATGTAGTTTTTTTGAATTAACTTTAAACTATTCAAGGTAAACAGGGCTCGTTATTTGCAAGTTTGCGGTTCCAAGAGTTATGTTTTCTAGTAACATCAGGTCTTAATTTTGCCGCAGGCATAGGTTGAACGACGGACCTCGTAAGTGCCACAGAAGAAAAAAAACGTTTTCGTGATAAATCAAACATGCTCCTGCGGAGAAAATAACACACCTTCACTGCTACACATTAGCAACACGCGGGTAGCATATTGTCCGCTCCTCGCAGCGAGAGCACGTCATGATGCGAGTCATGCAACCATTCATCCATTCTTTCTCATAGTATAAGGAATTGATTATAGGCCAGTGTGAAGGAATTCGCGATGCGTCTTGGCTGGAAAAAAATTATCATTGAAACTTGCGAACTTGGTTATCGAAGTAGGCGTTGCAAGCAAGAAATCCACCAACAGTGTAATGACTCGAATTGCTGGAGCAACCGGCAACCGAAGGTTGGT
Organism: Rhipicephalus annulatus; assembly: GCA_013436015.1. NCBI lineage: Eukaryota > Metazoa > Arthropoda > Arachnida > Ixodida > Ixodidae > Rhipicephalus > Rhipicephalus annulatus. The sequence goes on from WOVY01007592.1 coordinate 24,943, forward strand.
GTAAATCGCGAATTTAGCCAAACTGTATTATAGTAATTTCTTCACAATCCCAGAAATAATGGGTAAATCACGACGTGCCGTCGTTGCGAGAGGCATGCGACATGCTGCCCGCGCGTCGCTTGTGTGATGCAGTGAAGCACATCTTGTTTTCCTCAGGCGCACATTTCACGACTATTTCACAAGCTGGGATGCTTCAACTGCCACTCATCAGTATCGCTACGTTCATTCCCTTGTGGCTCTTAAAGACCGTCATTTCCGCAGGTTTGCGGTGAAATCTGGATCGGGAATAGGCACATGGCAACCAAAGCTTTCGAATTGGCCGGACTGACCGGTGCTTCAAAGTATCCGCTCAGTCTTACATTGCAAAATGTAAGACTGCGGAAATGTTTGAATGAACCAGAATGTCAAAATAACCAAATTAACATATATAGGCTTTAATAGGCTGCGTTTTCTCCACGTGATGAACGCTTGCAGCATAATAGTGTTCTGCGTGAATGTTGTTACAGTTTGTAAGTTTTTAAAAGTGAAGGCTTTCCAAAGAAACGAACTGTTAGATAATTTTTATGTTTTCCTCTATTCGGTCCCCTCCTGTAGGTTGCTCATAACATTGTTATAGTAACACACTAAATGCCACATTACTATGCTTTTGGGATTGTGAAGCGTTGAGTTATGTTAGCGCAGTGCAATAGAGAGCGCCACACTTTACCGGCATATTCAATCAAAAACTGTCTTTCCGGTTGTTTTCACAGTCCTTTTAGCAATGAAAACATTTCTTTTTCTGAATTTAGTTGAGCGCTGACGCGTTTCATAGTTGTAACGACTTCGCTGAGCAACAAGAGACGAAATTCAAGACAAACAGGTCAAGCTTGCGCTGATAAGAAACAAAAAAAATCAAAAGCACGAGATTAAGTTTATTATTAGGCAGCTCACAAAAAATAAACGAGAAAAGATTGGATTTATCAGTCAAATGTACGTGGATCGAACGATAGTCAGCACAAATTATAGCCTGGCGAACCTAATTCACCACCTCACGCAACAGTGGATTGGTACCTCACACATTATAACACATATGCGCTTAGAACCGTCGCACGAAATTTACCGATAACGATATTACTCCCTACTGCTGCTGGAAATCCTTTTCTCCCGATGGCAAACAAGCACGCTTCCCAGGAAAGTTGTGATATATTCATGCCCTCACTCCATCCAACGCGAAATAGACTGCATCGAAAGATCGTTCTCGGAGCATAATCATGAATTCGGGGCGTGCGTAGGACGTTGCTCATCAACACTTTATTTATGGTCCAATTCGTTGATCTCCGTACCAGGCGTCTTGCCACGTAGAACTGTATTGATCTTGCTAGAGCCAGTGGGCATAAAAACATCCCGAAGAAGGTTGAATGCAGTTCGAGTCGTAAGTACGGGACGCTGAATAGTTGCTGCTGTTTCTCGTCGTTAATTCGGATCTACAGTCTACATACCGCCATTTGCTTCACTCGGACATTCCGCAATCTTACAGGCCACAACACAAGTCCTGCCATGCATTGCTCAACATATAATTGTGGATTACTCATTTGGACTTGGACATTCAAGAAATAATACGGTGGCAAATAACTTTTTTTTCGGGCTGAAGAGACCATTTTCTACCAAAAAAGCATAAATTCTGCTTCATTTTATGTTTCTAAATGATCGCGATGCAAGAAAGTAAGTGTATATGTTCTCCAGCAAGTTATTCTTTGGAATAATATCATCATGTTTCTCACTTTGTAGGTGTTATAGCCACTATCACTTATGCTACAGCAATTAATTGATTGTACAACAGGCTAATGTGTAGTTTTCCTTGTTTCCTATACATACATGGCCACAGTGAAATCTTTTGATGTAATGCTACAGAAGAGGCGCCGTTCAGAAGTACAGCGGGTTTAACTGACGTAGAACAATGCGTAACTCTACATTCAACTGCTTCAACTTCCATAGCTTGTGCTAAAGACTGCATTTTATAGAATATTTATATTGTGCGTAAGAATATTTCTTCGTTATGGATAGAATATTCATGCATACTTTACTTTCAGTGCTACAGTTCTTATTCTTGGCAACTGTTTTATCTACAGGTCTGCGTGATTCTGAATTTCGCGGGGAAACGCTCCATCAGGTCGTAGCCTTCATTGATTCCCACATCTCCTACCACGACCACGTTGCTTTCGCTACTTGCAAAAGCGAGTGGGCACAAGAGGCCATTACTTTTCTACCTCACCAACCATGGCCTATAAGTGTGTGGAAGCTCCCGAGCAGAACATTCGAGAACGATATATACAATAAGCTTACAGCCAACATAAACACAAAGGTGATCGTCACAGATATGCGTTATAACGCCATGGTCTGCCTTAGCAGTAACTTTCGACGTCGATTCGAGCAACACTTAGTGGAATGGCTGCTTTTGGATCTGAAGCATACGTCTAGCGGCACAGCACACATCTGCAAGGTAGCAAATGAAAAGTTCACCTGTCAACCCACCCTGCAGCCAAACGTTACTGCAATCGCTGCGACTACAGATGCGCAGGTACGACGCCATTCACTTGTTTCACAGTACTCAAGGCGATCATTACCGTATGAACAGACAACAGGTTTATTGCGCCCAAGTGTCAGCAAACTACGCAACACAGTCCTTACTGTCGGCCACACGCACACTTCCCCGCACATAAACAACCGATCTGAAGATCTCTGGAAATGTCTTAATGCCTACAATGTTACTGTAAAACACATATACTACCCGCATAAGAGAGCAGTTTACGATAATCTTCTAGAAGGCCGTATTGATATATCGGGAGACATTATAGCTCTGCGGTTTTGGCACCTTCATGTCTTCACAAGTCCGGCTGCACACGAATACATTGAGGAGAGGTTTATCGTAAAGGTGGAGCAGCCGGAGCCAGTCACTATTCTCGGCATTCTCCAAGAGTCTAATATCTTGTTATGGTTGGCTACCGCGTCCTTTCTTGTGACCTTGGTCATTATGAGCATTGTTGAATGGAATGAAAGACACCGGTCTTCGCTCTGTGGAACGATTGTCAGTTCATGGGTGTTCCTTCTCGCTTCGTTTTTCTCTAACTCTTCACAGACTACACGCAGACGCTTCAAGAAGCTCTTTACGAGTGGTATGTTGCGTGGCGTGTGGCTCATGGCCATGCTTCCACTTTCAAACTATCTTCGAAGCCAAGTAGTTTCGATGCTGAGTGTGAAAATGACGCCAGCTCTCGTTGACACCATCGCCGCCCTTGACCATGCCCTTGGTAAGGCAGAAATTAAAGTATGCATTCTCAAGTTTTCTCTGGTGCACCAGATGTTGGATGAGAGCCACACAAACACCAATGACATCTACTCGAAGCTACGCTCTGCTTCACAAAGGCGCCAAACTACACTGGTCGACAGTCGGACAAGCTGCGTCGGCTGCGCCCGCAAATCAAAGCACGTATGCATCACCCCAAATGACTCCCCGTGCATTCTAAGGAAGCTTCAGATGGAAGGCATTGTGCAATCAAAAGATAGATTCAACACGGTATGGTTAACTGTGCTCGCTCGAAAAAACTCCCCTAATATAAAGGAGTACAGGAAATTTCTGCGGAGAATAGGGGAATCTTCGTTGCTTGAGTGGGAAGAGCTCAGGACCACTCGACATTGTGAGAGCCGACTTACTGACACATCAGACGATAATGTTTCATCAAACAAACAAGCTAACCTCTCGAGCTTCTTTTTGTTTTTCGCATCTCTGTTGGGCTTTGCTTCTCTCGTCCTTATGATGGAAATAATTTCAGCACAAGTCGTAAAGTGGTACGTTCGGCGTTCATAGTATTAGAAGCGTTGCTGGAAGTAAAGTGTTGTAATATACAAAACAAAGGGCCCCATATTAGGATAAAAAGCCAATATATGCTCCAAAATAGCAGCTCAATTAGGAATACTGAAGCTTTTTGTTGCACTGACGCACACCTGACTTCTTCACCCGATTACGAGTGAATTTCTTCGGCTACTTTTACATTGTACAGTATCATGCTTGTTTTCTAGGCTAATGTGCGGATATCAGTACAATTTCTCAGATACTCCAACTATTCTATTCGTATTGGTAGTAAACATTTTTATTGCTGTACATTGCACTCACCAGGTAATTACCAGCGTGTAAATTTTAAATGGGAAGAATTTGTTAGCGAACCTCGGCGACCTTGAACGTATCTATCTATCTATCCATATCTATCTATCTATCTATCTATCTATCTATTTATCTATCTATCTAGCCGCTTACGTTTGGGTGCTCTCATGGTCACCCCCTTAGCTTGGTGTGAACCAAAATTAGCATGGGAGGGTAAGAAGGTTTGACAAATATGAAGTACTGGTCAAGACATGAAGAATGTCACAATCCCGTCGCTCGGGTCGCCAAACATTTTTTGCCAGACAGTGCCACATACCCACTAGTGGGTATGTGCCTCTGGTAAGCGGGTCTGTGCCACAGGTGATTGACACTTAGTATCTACACAGGAACGACGAGAACACACATGGGCAATTAGAACGCGTGAGCATTAAGCAATACCTCGGCGCTGGTAGCGTCGACTCAACGAAGGCATAGAATGAATGTCAGTGTTTAGAAAAACCTGACATAGGCAGCGCTAATCCCCCGACGAATACAAATAATAAATTTCAGGGTCTCGGCCGGAATCGAACCCAAGCATTCTGCGTGGCCGTCAACATTCTACCAGAGAGCTCCGCCAGATTGCGAAACTACTTTTCAAATATACGCTAATCTTCGTAAAACGTAAATAGTGCTTGCAGTGCTGTCTACCTAATTTTATAAACATTCTATATGTACTCCTTTGATACAGCCGTCAAGTCGGGTTAACGTCAATTGTGGTTACGTGGCATGCGCTCAAGTTGATTTATATAGCAGTGTCAAAGACCAGCATTTTCACGAGCATCAGCGCTTCATGTCAGCTTTTAGTGTTTCTAATAGGGATGGTTCAGTTGACATCGTTGCACAAGTGCAAGCAACTGGTTTTAATAACATCTGCAACTCTTCACTATATGTATGTGTGCGCAATATTTGTAGATATATTTAGTGTCATTTCATGACGTGTCACTCAATAAAAAAAATGGCAACATGGTCATCTTCTCTCTGCATAGCATGGATTTCCAGTCTTGTGGGATCTGGCGAATATTTTTTCATTTTATTTTAAAACCGTCGCCGATCTTAATAGCATAAAATCCTGCAAGTTACTGGTATTGAGGTAGGAGTTTCGATGAAAACGGAAATTTCTTGTGTAATGCTGACAACCAGCGCTATTATGAAAGACTACGAGTACCACTCTGCGGCAGAAAAGACGACGACGTTTGTGATTGGTGCATCGCGACGCTGGAACCTGCTGGGCTCTTCCTCTCTGACCTGCTGCGACAAAACACACGGTTTACTACAGAAGTGCTGTGCCGAAACGCCCTATTTTAGTTGGTCTAGGTATTGGGTACGCTACCGTCATCCTGCAAACTCGCTACCGTACGTTGCACCAGTTGATTTCATGGTGCAGGATGATGACGATCAGCCTCACCCCCGGGCGACAACCCCTTTAACTGTTGTTTGCTCCAGCCCTCTTCGGCAGCGTTGCCCTCTTCTCTTCAGTGGTACTGCGGACAAAGACGTGAAAGGCTGGCTTGACCGGTACGACCTGGCAAAAAAACACAACAAATGTTATGATGCGCACAAGCTTACCAACATCATATTCTAATTAACATACGTCTCGCCAAACTGTAGTTCCGTAACCACAGCACTAACCTTCCTACCAGGCCACCCTTCAAAAGGTCTTTGTTCACTTTTCGGTCACACGCAACTTCCGAAAACGCGTGCTGAACTGCGTGTGCGAGGTCGACCTCAACAAGCCGGTGAAAGCTTCACCAGCTACATTGCAAATGTGGTCATCTTTTACAGGCGCATCAACTCCTCAGTGACACAGGCAGAGATGGTCAAGCATATTCTGAAAGATGTCTTTGACGATGCCTGTCAGAGGCTCATCGCTAAAAACCCGCAAATGGTAGCCATCGTCATACAGCTGTTCCAAAGCCATGAAGAACTCCTAAAGCAATGAGAATCTACTCATCGTGCGAGTGCAGCAGGTGTAACCATTGCCGCTCTCACATCCCCTACCCTTACGCAGGACCATACAGCTTTGCTTTTAAACATGAACAGTTTGCCCGTGAAGAGGTCGCCCGCCAGCTATCCCTTTTGCCTTCTGTCACTGAACCCAGCCTACTTTTTTTACGGATGTCCATAAAACGTGTTGTTCAGAAGCAAGTCGCCGAGGTGCTTCCCGCAGCCATTGAACCACCAGTGTCTGCTTCACACACGTAAACCAAAGCATTGGTCACACCTCGATGATCGCCCGTGGGCAACTCCTATGTACGCACACGCTCGCTCATCTGATCACCTCAGCCTGTGGAATAGGCAGATACTCCGTCCAGCAGACTAGACTGATATGTGAGGTTTAACGTCGCAAAACCACCATATGATTATGAAAGACGTCGTAATGGAGGGCTCCGGCTGTTTCGACCACCTGGGCTTTTTTAACGTGCACCCAAATCTGAGCACATGGGCCTACGACTTCGCTCCATCGTAAATGCAGCCACCGCAGCCAGGATTCAATTCCGCGTCCTGCGGGTTATCAGCCGAGTACCTTAGCCACTAGACCATCATGGCGAGGCCGTCCTCCAGACCGACACCACATTTCCAGAACCCATGTCGCACTCAATACAATCGTTCCATATGCTAGCAGTGTGGTTTTTATGGCAACGTAGCATTGTTTCGCCGGCGAAATGAATTTCTGCAGCATGATGACAAGGGACCGTTCGTTTACGATATCGCGTCGCGACCTCAGCCGGCTTCATCTGGACCGTACCACGTTACCGAATCTTCTTCGACTTGCTGGAAATTCAACGCACACTAGTTGCTGTCTCCGTGACATCGTTCTTTTTTCTCCCATGAGGCGACGTCTCCTGCCTGACCCAAAGAAAAACTAGAAGCGGCATTTCCGTAAGCGAGAAAAGCGCAGCTTTCAAACTTTTCAAAGTCTTGTTTTTCACCGTGTAATGTTATTGCTGTTTCTAATTACGATTTACCTGCTTCAGCGCTTGTGGACACAGGAGCTGCAGTTTTGTTATATCTTAGAAGTTCTGCCGGCAACTACAAATAGTAACGACGCCTCTTCGTGACTTTGTTTTAAGGACTGCTAATGAGCAACAAAGTCGGCCTTGCGCTGCGCGCACAGCACGGGTGGTTATCGAAGACGTTGTTATACCGTCGAATTCAATTTTAATTCAACTCTATGTCAGGTGTTGTCTGACGAGACAGAGGCTAAAGGTTTTGATCGCCGGGCGGGAACCTCTGCCTCCCCCCCAAGTTTGGAGCATGTGCACAATACATGAAGCGAAACCGTAATGCTTAAAACAACACAGCAAATAACTTATGTACAAAACAGAGTGGTAATCAGACGCTTCGACACTGGTGATTGCTACATTGTCACAGAAATACAATGCTACTAAGCCATATTGTTATACAAAAAGTTACAGAAACGTACAACACGTATGAATTTACTGAAAGCAAATAGCTAGAAATTTAAAATGGTATATAAAGAGCTCATCGCTGGCATCATTGGTTATGGGATGTGTCTTAAATATATGTGTGTAATTTTTTAGCGGGATCAGTCCAGCAGGCGATGCCTTTGTATTTGTTCAGAAAACTTGCGCTTTGGTAATGTAATGCCTGCTTCCCCTATCTCGTCCTCACTTCAGGCGTTCGACGCTGAATACTGTTTAATTTATATGTGTCTAAGTAGAAATGTTTTTTAAGAAATTTTTATTCTGCATATTCTGCTGCTGCATTAGTTAAAATAGGTAGATCGGCAGTGACTTTAATTCTGCACTTTATCAACCAATCTCTTGTACGCAAGTCGCGCATGTTTCCTATGTAGTTTTAAAATATACCAAAACTCTTTTTTGTAAACCTGAGAACCTGTTTTAATTGGTGTCCGTAGTTGTTTTACAAACTAAAGTACAGTATGTCAGTTTCAAACATAATAATGAGTTGTATATTTTTGTTTTTAACCACAGTGGTATTAAGGACTAATTTTCCGAATGCTACCAAAGGTTTTCGCTATGTCTGCTGTCGCGTGTTAAATTTGTATAGTTCATTTCATGTTTTTTGTGTGTGAAACCAGACTCATCAATTTTTTGTTCCTTTGTTTGTGTAGTTTGTGTGGATAGAAATCTAGTCAAACTACTATGTCACCTACATTCCTTCTGTTTGTTCCTTTGTTTGTGTAGTTTGTGTGGATAGAAATCCAGTCAAACTACTATGTCACTTACATTCCTCCTGTTTGGTGTTGCAAATATTATGTGATGTGTCTTGTTTCTATATAACTGTAACCTATTAGGATGTAGCCATATGGGTAACTCTCCTAGATGGGAGCTTGCCATTGTTTCCAACAAGTTCGTGTCTTTTGCGTTAAAAAATACATTGGTGTGATGATAGTGATGATGAGTAGTTTTGAATGGCGCAAGAGCCAATTGATGGCCAAAGAGCGCTGGTGTCATATGCATACAATACGATGTCTTGTTTAACACCTATACCCGCTATATCATTGATATACAGCAGGAATAATGTTGGCCCGAGTATCGAGCCTTGCGTTACTTTAGTTGTGAAATTTAATAGGCTGGATAAAAAGTATTTAATGCTGTATATTGGCATTGATGACGCAAATAACGTCCCAAGTTCTAGTGGAATGCCATTAATACTGTATTGTTGAAGCTCCAACAACAACTCTTCGTTGCGGGCAGAATCGAAGACCTTTCGTACGCTTAAAATATTACGAGCGTTTGTAATACTTTTGCTCAATTGCTTCAATAATTTTTCTTTTACATGGAGCAATGCCTGCTCTGTGGGTCTTTTTTTAAAAACACACAGAGGTACTTAGATATGATGTTGCATTTGTGTAAGCATTCCATCAAGCATTCACTTATAGCCCAATACAATATTTTCGAATAGAGTGTTGAGACAGAAATAAGTCTATTATTGGCAACCTGATTTCTATTTTCTCCTTTGTAGTTCAGAGTCACTCTTGCTATCTTTAGGCAATCTCGCAATATGCCTTTTAGGGGCGAAGCGCCTTAAAGCGGAACCCGTTTGTCCCTCGTCGTAGTACGTTACATGTCTTACGCTTTGACCTGCAAAGTGGTGCTGGTGGGAGATTTCTCCTGTGCATTGTTGAACAATAAAAAATTCGCAGCGTGCGCGTTAACAAAAAGCCAAATTCTCCTGCCTCTCATTCCCCCTTAGCAGCCAGTGGCATCTACATTGAGTACTATTTTACAGGAAAATGTTGCTACGTTAACTCGCTGGGCGTAACCTCCTTGGTTTTACAAAGGTTTAGCGAGCGTTGGGCCGCAGTGCCATGAATACAGTGAACCAGTATATACCATTATTAAGACGATGGCGTTCCAGACACTGCGATCAGACTCAACTCCGTCTTTAAGGTATAGGGCAAAATATACTTGTTTATTTAACTGCGCTAGGAAGCGCTCTGCTGTCACTTGAGCGTCCCCGCGTCTCTCGCTCGCGCTCTTATTCTTTCTCGTTTCCTTGTCCCCGCCCAGAACGTGAAAAATAATCAAAATTCCCAGCCGCACAAAGTTAAACACATAGTTCAAGTGGGTACGGTCTTTGTATCAGCCTTATCACCAGAAGACCGCCTTGCAACTTGATCTTGCAGGAACGAATGAGACCGTCGGCACTACGATACACTTCCGTGACCCTTGCAAGCTTCCATAGCTGGCGTGGCGTGTTGTCCACATGCACGAGAACTATGTGCCCTTGCTTCAGTGCTGTATTTGATTTCGTGTCGGCAAAGTGTGCAGATCGTTATTGCAACAGGTATTCTTTTTTGCCAACGCTTCCAAAAACTTTCAACCAGCAGCTTCCTGTAGTTGTGTTTGCGTATGGCGTCTACTCGCTTGGAATTACCGTAGACTTCGTCAGCGGTCGCATACGGTATGGAAGTCAACTTTCGTCCAAGGAGAAGTTCGGCTGGTGTCAAAGTGCAAGGTTCTCCTGCATCTATCTCGATAAAAGTCAGTGGCCTAGAGTTTATGACTGCTTCGACCTCCACCAGCACTGTAGATATTTCTTCGTATTTCAGACGAGCTTTGCCTATAATTTTTCACAGCGGAAGCTTCACTGATCGTACAAGGCGCTCCCACCATCCACCTCACCAAGGAGCATTTGGTGCTATAAACTTCTACGAAATGCCGTTGGTGCTAAGGTGACCAGCGACGTCCTCTTCAGAGAACATTTGGTGTAGCCGCTTTATATCTGCCGATGTCTTGTAAAAGCTTCGTGCGTTGTCAGAATAGACCACTCTAGGTAATCCTCTCCGGGCTGCAAATCGTCGTAGGCACAGCTGGAAAGCATCGGATGCCATTTCCGAGACAAGATCGAAATGCACGGCTCTAGATACTGCGCACGTAAAAAGTGCAACGTAGCACTTCGTGTCTTCTTTCTCCGTGCGTGCATACAGAGGGCCCGTGAAGTCGACTCCTAACACTTCGAACGGGTTCGCTGGTGACACTCGATGGCTTGTTAAAGGAGCAGTCTCAGCACTTCCTGGGCCCACACTGAAACGCTTGCATATATTGCAGTCATGCCGCACTCTTTTTACCAAAGAGCGAGCTCGACAAATTCAGTAGCGTTGCCGTAGCTGCGTAAGTGTATCTCTAACTCCTCCATGTAGGACTTTAAGATGGGCTCTGTTTGCCAAAAGTGCCGAAAAGTGGTGGCTTGATGGGATTATGATTGGGTGCTTGACATCTTTTGTGGAATGCATGAGGTATAAACGGCCTCCAACCCAAAGAATTCCGTCTTTGTTTATGTAAGGGCGTAGTTCAGTGATCCCAGATGTAGACTCGACTGGTTGGCCGTTGGTAAAAGCGGCGAGTTCTTCGAAAAACCCTTACTCTTTTGTACATCTCCAATACTGTTCAGCGTTCAGTATTTCTGTTGCCACGAGATGTCCTGTATGATCCATCATTTTCTGCATCGGTCAGTAAATCTGAAAACCCACGCAGTGACTCTGAGTAGGTGCTCAAGCCTGCTGTACCAATGAATATTGAATATCGAAACTGAGAAGCGTGTCATAAGTGTAACGTGGACTGTTGTAACTTCACCTTGGGTGGCTTCCGCTATGTCTAGTTCACTGAACTATAGGAGCCATTCAGGCATTGGTTTAGTTAGCCACTCGGGACCATGCCACCATTTAGAGCTGCCCAGCAGTCTCTCATGATGATGATATATGGTGGTTTTGGCGCAAGGGCCATTCAATGGCCAAAGAGCGCGAGTTCATGGAATAAGGAATGTGGACAAAAATTGTGATTAGCGGCTGTATAAGGGCCATAAAATTCCTCGCGGTAAGCGGGTAAGAACATACAAGTAATAAAATCGTGACCATGCCGTGAAAAGTGTGTGTGGTGTGAATGGATGACAAAAGTTGGTGATAATAAAAGACGATGGTGGATATGTGTGGCATTAGCACAAGTGCCTCCCTCGTTCATACCCTTGCGACCAAGGGCCGTGAGGCAAGTGCTTTCTTGTGTAGCCACCGCAGCAAAAACCTCTCTGGAGAGGTCATGCTACGGGATGCCCGGGTATATGATATGAAAACTATGAATTTCTCTAAAAAACGCTAACAATGATTTGTGACTAAAAAGTGGTTCCCTACCGACGAACATTGCAGTGTGTAAAGGTATATGTTGTCGGTAGGGTAATGGAAAGTGTTGTTTTCTTATAGTGTTCAATTGTTTGCACTGAATTAAAATGTGAAGGACTGTTAATGCTTCATCACATCTGTCACACAATGGTGGATCGCCACCGGACAAAAGGTGTGTGTGTGTCGTGTATGTGTGTCCTATCCTGAGTCTCGTTAGTATTACCTCTGTATGACGCGATTTCGATACGGGCAGCCAATGACCAAGGTGTGGCTTAATAACGTGTAGTTTATTTTGTGTGTGTGTATCCCACTTGCTCTGACAGTAAACTCTGAGGTTTCGTTTGAGAGACGGCTTAAGATGAAGGGCCGGGATCGATATGGGTGTAGGGGCAGTGCTTTTGTGGACGGATGCAGCAAGCTGATCCGCCCTCACGTTGTCTTGAATCTCACGGTGCCCTGGCACCCAGCACACTACAACATGTTGTTTGAGTGTGTAGAGTGTGCATAAAATGGAGTAAAGTGAGACAAGGACTGGGTCTTTGTGTTTTTTAAGAGTGTGCAGAGACGTTACTACACTGAGGGAGGCTGTATAAATTACTGCTTTTTGTATTTGTAATTGCTTGATGTGTTTAGCCGCCACAAGTATCGCATAGGCTTCCGCTGTGAAGATACTTGTGGCTTGATGTAGAGGGCCAGCATTCGAAAAGGATGGGCCGACAGCAGCGTAGGACACAGAGGAGTTAGCCTTGGAGGCCTCTGTAAAAAACTCAGAGCGTGTGTAACTGTGTTGAAGTTCCAGGAAGTATGTTCGCATATGGGCAATGGGCGCATGCTTTGTTACTTCTAGAAAAGACACATAACAGTCTATAGTCTGCCATTGCCACGGTGGCGGGTATGCCACAGGAGCCATTAAACTGTGTTCAAGTGATACTCCAGTTTCCTCAGTTAGAATCTTCAGGCGAATTGAGAAGGGCTGCCTCATCGAAGGCCTGTTTTGGATCAAAATTGAGCTCGAAAAATCATTAATTGTAGAGAATGAGGGGTGCTTCTTGTCTGCTTTCACCTTAAGGAAATCAACAAAGGACATGTAAGTTGTCTGCAGATGAAGCGACCACTCAATTGACTCGACATAATGGCTTTCTACGGGGCTGGTGCGAAAAGCACCCGTAGAAAGTCGGATGCCCAAATGGTGCACGAAGTCCAGAATCTTCAAAGCACTTTGAGTCGCAGACTGATAAACAACGACCCCATAATCTAAGCGGGTGCGAATGAGGCTTCTATATAGGTTCATGAGACATTGCCTGTCACTACCCTACCTAGTACGTGACAACACTTTTAAATCATTCATGTCTTTTAAACATTTCGTTTTTAGATACTTGATGTGCGGTACGAAGGTCAACTTGTTGTCCAAGATTAATCCTAAGAATTTTCTCCGTATTAACAGACAGACATTGACCGTTCAGTTCAATGTGGGGTTCTGAGTGCATGCCTTTCTTTCTGGAGAACAGGACACACGTACTGTTTTGTGGGTTCAGTCGGAATCCGTTTTCGTCTGCCCATTTGGAGAGTTTGTTTAAACCTAACTGAACCTGCCGCTCACACATTGCCAGATTCCAAGACCTAAAGCCAAGCTGGACGTCATCGACATATGTACAATGAAACATATTGCGAGGGATAGTCAAGCGCAAGGAATTCGTTTTTATGAGAAAAAGTGTGCAGCTAAGTACACCACCTTGTGGCACGCCTGTTTACTGGACAAATGTTTGGGAAAGAACCGTGCCCACTTGGTCACGGAATGTCCAGTTTGACAGGTAATTTTTGATTATGTGAAACATTCTTCCGCGCACGCCAAGGTGGGATAGGTCTCTAAGAATTCCAAAACGCCATGTTGTATCATAAGCCTTTTCGATATCAAGGAACACAGAGAGAAAATATTGTTTATGGACGAAGGCGTCTCTGTGCCTCGATACAAACAAGGTGGTTTGTCGTGAATCTACTCTCTCGAAACCCGCACTGAAATGGGTCGAGCTAAGTGTTTGTTTCAAGAAAGTGTACAAGTCGGCAGTTTATAATTTTTTTGAAGACTTTGCACAAGCAGCTTGTAAGTGCAATAGGCCTATAACTGGAAGCTAAAGAAGGGTCCTTGCCCTCTTTCAAAATGGGAAAAACAATAGCCTCTTTCCAGGAGGTAGGAATAATGCCAGAAGACCAAATAGCATTGTACAAACAACGTAAGGTTTGTCGGGTTTCGTTTGGTAGGTTTTTTAACATTTCATACATCACACGGTCAGAACCTGGGGCAGAAGTACTGCAGGTGTTTAGAGATGTTCGGAGCTCTGCTAGACTGAAAGCTTGGTTATATGCCTCGTATCTAGTGGATTTAAGTTCGAGTTTCTGCTTTTTTATTCTCGTTCTGTATTTTTGGAAAGTGTCAGTATCGTGGGACGAGCTGGATACCTGTTCGAAGTGTGCACCGAGGAAGTTTGCCTGATCTTCCAAGGTATCACCCTGAGTGTTTACGAGGGAAAGTGTGCGTACTTGTTTTCCTGCTATCCTACCGACCATGTTCCAGACTTTAGCATCCTGTGTGTATGAATTAACCCCTGATAAAAACTTCTGCCAGCTTTCTCTTCTGGCCTGCCGACGCGTTCTCCTGCATTGAGACTTTATTTTCTGAACGGTTTTAAGATTTTCGGCTGTCGGTGAGTTCCGGAGCAGCCTCCAAGCTCTTTTTTTGCTGTTTGCGCGCGTTTCGGCATTCAGAGTTCCACCATGGCACGCGTCGTTTTCCAGAGTGTCCATTTGTTTTTGGGATGCATTTTGTTGCAGCATCAATCAAAAACGCTGTGAAGTAGTTCACAGCAACATCAATGTTCAAAGTACATATGTCATTCCAAGCTATACGAGGGATGGTATAAAAATGTTCTCAGTCGGCTCTATTTATGAGCCACTTGGGAACACGTGATGGGCACTCAGTTACTGTAGTTGTGCTCAAAACTACGGGGAAGTGGTCACTTCCGCACAGATTACTGACAACTTTCCACTGGAGTAGAGGCACAAGAGATAGAGATACTATGCTCAGGTCTATGTAGGAGTAGGTGTTATTAGCGAGGTTTTAATAGGTTGGTTCTTTTCTATTTAGGAGACACGCGCTCGACGAGATAAGAAACTGTTCAATCAGTCGACCTCGCGCGTCATACCGAAAGTCACCCCATAGCCGGCTATGCGCATTAAAGTCTCCAAGGAGAACATAAGGTTCCGGAAGTTCATCAATTAGAGAGTGTAAATCGCGTTTCTGCAGCTGATAGCTAGAAGGAATGTAAATAGTGCAGATTGTGATCAGTTTATCAAAAAGAACCGCTCGAACAGCCATTGCCTCAAGGGATGTTTGGAGTTGTAAGTGCGTGCATGCAATTCCTTGATTCGCTATGATGGCAACACCTCCGTATGATGTCATGGCGTCAACACGGTCCTTCCGCAAAATAACGTATTTATGAAGAAAATTTGTGTGTTTTAAATTAAGGTGTGTTTCTTGTACACACAGCACTTTTGGTGAGTGTTTCTGTAAGAGTTCTTGGATGTCGTCAAGGTTCCTGAGAAGGCCCCTGACGTTCCATTGTATAATTTGAGTGTTCATGGTGAATGTGAAATAGTGCTGTGTGTACGAAAAGCGAGTGGCTGTTTAGACAGGGAGTTTGACTTCACTTAACAGGGCCATCACCAGGCCCTGTTATCTGCTTTTTTGTTTTATTGACGCGCTCCAGGGAGCCACGCCGCTCTTTCGGCACCAAGGGTGCCGACGTAGAGATTGCCTCCTCGGAGGCACTGGATGCCCGCACGTGCGGACTGTTAGTTCGAGTTTCGGGCCTCGCCTGGTGAGGTGAGGCCTTGAGACCCGAGGCCTCTGGAGTTTCTGCAGCCGCCTTGGGGGCAGGTGCCGCAACCACCGGCTCGGTATGCGCAGGCCGAAGGAGTGACGAGGGCTGGTGCGGCGGTGCCCCCTGACGCGCCGCATCAGCGTATGAAGGTCCATAGAAGGGAGCGAATCTTTGCCGTGCTTCTTTAATTAATGTAATGTTCTCCTTCACCTTTAACGTAAATATTTCTTTTTCTTTTTTCGAGTATGTGTAGGAGCGTGAATATGCGGCATGGTTTCCTTCGCAGTTTACAAAGTGTGGCGGTTGTTTGCAGTTCTCAGACACGTGACCTAGGACTCCACATTGTGCACAAATCTGGCGACCACGACAGGTTTTAGAGCCATGGCCATACCTCTGGCATTGGAAGCAACGACGAGGGTTTGGTATGTACGGCCTGATAGATGTCTTTGTGTACGCTGTTTGAATAGATTCCGGTAGTTTACTGGATGCAAATGTGAGTATTAAGTGTTTCGTCGGTGTTTCATTATTATCTCTTTTAATGATAATTCTCTGTACATTAGTGACATTTTGGCTCTTCCACCCCTCCAAAAGTTCAGTCTCAGTCAAGTCAAGTAAGTCCATGTCAGATACCACTCCGCGAGTTGTGTTCATTGATCTACGTGGTGTTATGGTTATTGGTATTCCACCGAAATCTGAAAGACGGTGTAGCTTTTCAAATTGTTCTTTGTCGCGGATTTCGAGGAGAAGGTCTCCACTAGCCATTTTGGCTACCTTGTATCCTGTGCCAAGAGTTTCAGTAAGACATCTAGAAACCAGAAAAGGAGAGACGGTTCTGGCTTGCTTTTCAGTTTTTTCACAGTGGATAACGTGATAGTGAGGATATGTTTCTTTGGGCAGGTTAAAAAAGTTAATATCATCGGTGCGTACCCGCTTTAAGACGGTACGATCAGACAGTAAGGGGAATGCTCTGTGCATGCCTGTCTTACTTTTGTTTAGCAGCGTTGGCGGCCACCCACCTCGGAGCCCAACGAGGGGACGCTACAAGTTTGCAGATGCTGAAACCTGCAGACGCCAGCCGTACAACGCCACTATAACCCAAGGCGCCTAGACCAAGGTAGGCTATTTGCACAGGGTTAACCCTAGCCGCCAGGAAGTTTGGAAGTGAACGGAAGAGAGTAGAAGAAAACAGGACAGATAAACAGTAAGAGATAAAGACGAAGATGTAGGGAGAGAGAGATAGGAAAAGGCGACTGCCTATTTCCCCTGGGTGGGTCAGCCCAGGGGTGCCGTCTACGTGAAGCCGGGGCCAAAGGGGTGTGTTGCCTCTGCTGGGGGGGCCTTAAAGGTCCAATCACTCAGCGTCGGCTCAACCCCCAGGATCCCCTTTTCCCCGGACACGGCAAAGCCACGCACGGCTAGGCGTGGGAATGAGTCAAAACTCCCCGTTAGCTCGGGTCCGTGGTGTCGCTACACACCAAACGCCTACTTGCGCAGGCGTCCCTGCGGGCGAACATTGCAGGGTGTAAAGGTATATGTTGTCGGTAGGGTAATGGAAAGTTGTTTTCTTATAGTGTCCAATTGTTGCACTGAATTAAAATGTGAAGAACTGTTAGTGCTTCACCACATCTGTCACACAATGGTGGATCGCCACCGGACAAAGATATGAGTGTGTCGTGTATGTGTGTCCTATCCTGAGTCTTGTCAATGTTACCTGTGTATGACGCGATTTTGATACTGGTGGCCGATGGCGAAGGTGTGGCTTGATAACGTGTAGTTTGTTTTGTATGTGTCTATCCCACTTGCTCTGCCAGTAGTCCCTGAGCTTTCGTTTGAAAGACGGCTTAAGATCAAGGGCCGAAATTGATATGGGTGTAGTGGCGGTGCTATTGTGGACGAATGCAGCGAGCTGAACGCCCTCACGTTGCCTTGAATCTCACGGGGCCCTGGCACCCAGCACACTACAACATGCTGTTTGAGTGTGTAGAGTGTGCACAAAATGGAGTAAAGTGAGACGAGGACTGTGTTTTTGTGTATTTTAAGAGTGTGCAGAGCCCTTACCACACTGAGCGAGTCCGTATAAATTGCTGTTTTTGTATTTGTAATTGCTTGATGTGTTTAGCTGCCACAAGTATCGCGTAGGCTTCCGCTGTGAAGATACTTGTGCCTGGATGTAGAGGGCCAGCATCCGAAAAGGATGGGCTGACAGCAGCGAAGGACACAGAGGAGTTAGACTTGGAGGCATCTGTAAAGGACTCAGGACGTGTGTATTTGTGTTGAAGTTCGAGGAAGTATGTTCGGATATGGGCAATAGGCGCATGTTTTGTAACTTCTAGAAAAGACACATCGCAGTGTATAGTCTGCCATGCCACGGTGGCGGGTATGCTACAGGAGCCATTAAACTGTGTTCAAGGGAGATTCCAGTTTCCTCGGCTAGAGTCTTCAGGCGAACTGAGAAGGGCTGCCTCATGGAAGGTCTGTTTTAAAACAGAATTGAGCTCAACAAATTATCAATAGTAGAGAATGAGGGGTGCTTCTTGTCTGCTTTCACCTTAAGGAAATCAACAAAGGACATGTAAGTTGTCTGCAGATGAAGCGACCACTCAATTGACTCGACATAATGGCTTTCTACGGGGCTGGTGCGAAAAGCACCCGTAGAAAGTCGGATGCCCAAATGGTGCACGAAGTCCAGCATCTTCAAGCACTTTGAGCACTTCAAAGCACTTCTATATAGGTTTAAGAGACATTGCCTGTCACTACCCCATCTAGTACGTTTTTAAAACATTCATGGCTTTAAACATTTTGTTTTTAGATACTTGATGTGCGGTACAA
>WOVY01007593.1:0-39937 GCA_013436015.1 Rhipicephalus annulatus
AAAAATGGTGCTTGAATAATTGATGAACACGACTAGGTTCGAATACATTTCATTTTTTTTATATAACTCTGTTTGACGAAATGGGAAAGCAAAAGTCTGCCGATACGGAACAAGTTGAATGTCACGAGGTTTCGAACGCATGAAAGGAGGCTGTGTTTAATAAAGCAAACTGATCATTTCATCGCAGTAATCGAAATAACACTAAAGTGAAGCTCCTCTTCGGAAGTGTAGTTGCACGCTTACGGTGAATAAATATATAGGAGCTTTCACAATCATTTCTGGGGCTGGGCAGCTACAGCACCATTTGGCGTGGATGCATCTACGTTAACGTCAGCCGGACCACTTCTAGCTCATCAGCAAGCTTTAACATTTGCTTTAGCTGAAGATAAAACGTACCTGGAAGACGCATAGCAATATCCTCGCACAAAGGTGATATCTAGAAGAGCATTGAAAGTGATAGTTTTGCCGCAAGGGTGAAGAAATTATTGCAATATATCTACAAATTCATATTTGCCACGAAGAACGGCAAATACGTCAAGGCTTGGAGCGCTGTGCTCAAGCTGCTACGGACCATTTTACTGTTTGCAAACACATACTCTTCATGATATCCGGTTTCGTCCACTGATTTGACTTCATAGTATCGACGGGCAGGAAGAAGTTTAGAAAATATCCCGCTCATTTTCTACAGCTTTATTCGTTCACATGGCTAAATGTGTTCAAATAAAGTTATTTTAAAATACAAAAACGAAAAAAAAAGATTTTTTAACATTATGCATCTTCCTTCTATCCTAAAAAAGAGAATTTTCTTTTTTAATTGAAAAAAAAATTCGCAGATTCAATTTACAGTCTGAATCGAAGATATGCGAAGCAAGAATGAGAAAAGACTGATATGTCACTCTGAAATCAGCACTACGCAACGAGGTGAATGTAAATGATTCTGTACATGACTTCCTTGTCATGATCATCATGTTTGGATCTGTTGCTAACCTTCGTCATCAATTCACGTCACGTGATACCAAACTTAGTATATGTGGAGCTATAAAAACGGCCACGAGCACACTAAGAGCGGGGTAAGTTGTCGTGCTCTTACATTGACGCGCGTGTCAGGATTATCATGTTTGCACCAGTCATATATTTCGTCATTCATTGACGCCACGTAACACCAAATATGGTAGCGTTGACGCACGCGCACGCTGGGCACAGCGATGCTGAGTTAGCAAAACGCGAGCACTCTGTAAACTGACGCAGGCGTGACCGGCGCGACCAGCGCCCGTTCGTGCGGCACGACGGCAACCAGTGCGAAATGCGACGTGCTTCATGTTGCGCCTACGGTTTAACCAGACAGCGCTGCGTATGGTCTTTTCGTGACGGAGGAATGCCGGAATCGCTCAAGCGTGCATGCGTCAAAACAACGCAGCGCATCACGTTCCTGCGAGTATATGGCAGGACCGGCGCCTGGCGTGGCAACGCCGGCGTGACGCGACCAAATGAAACGCCGGCTAGCACGCGCAGCGTGTCACATCGAATTGTATGGGCGCATTGACTGTGGCATGTAATCATGTTCTCACACGACAAGCATCCCACTATCATCATGTTTGCATCAGTCACATACCTACGTAATCCATTGACGTCTCGTAATACCAAATTTGGCATATGTGAAGCTAGCAAAACGGCGGCGATCACATCATCAATGTGGCATGTAGTCATGTTGTTCCATGACACGCATGTCATGATTATTATGCTTGGATGCGACATTTACCTATTTAGTCTGTTCGCGTTGCGTAATACCGAGTTAGGTACCTGTGAAGCTAGTGAAACGGCTGCGAGCGCATCATCGTCGTAGCATGTAGTCATGTTGTTACATGACACTCATTTTATGTTTGTCATGCTTGGACCAGTATAATACCTTTGTCATCCATTGACGTCCCGTAATACAAAATTCGGTAAAAGTGAAGCTAAAAAAAAGGCCACCAGTGCATCATGAGAGTGGAATGTGGTCATGTTGTTAAATGACACGCAGTTTATGATTATCACGTTTGCACCAGTCACATACCTTCATCATCCATTCACGTACCGTAATACCAAGTTGGTATATTTACCGCTAGGAAAATGGCCGTTAGCGCATCATCAGTGTGGCATGCATTCATGTTGTTACATGACACGTATGTCATGATTTTCATGTTACGATCTGTCGTTTTAGTTCGCCATGCAATCATGTCATACAATACCAGTTTTGCAACATGTCATGTGAACGAAACCACCGGAAGAGCAGCAGGACCATAAAATGTAAATCACGACATTCATGACATACATGTCATGATTTTCATGTTATGACTAGTCAAATGTGTTCTTCCTACAGTTATGTTAGGCCTTACTAAGTTTGGTATTGATACCATTTTCGAAACGGCCAGGAGAGATAAAAGTCGTAGGTGGATAGATAGATAGATAGATAGATAGATAAATAAATAGATTGATAGATAGATAGATAGATAGATGAATACGCTCTAAGTCACTGAAGTTCGCTAAAAGATGCTTCGCATGTAAAAAATGGACAACCTGCTTTTAATTTCAAACTTACGAGCTGATAAATGAGGGGACCAGAAGTTTTTTCGGGCACAACGCTTGCTATCTTGAAAGTGTGTATATTGGCCGCGAGGGCCTCTACTATAGAGGAGAGCAAAGCGATCGTTTCGACGTTGCATATAGGATGCGTAGTTGTGAATTACAGCAACTTTACTATGGTGGCACTACTTACATCGTCCCGCCATGCCTGCACTGGTTCTTAGTCACATTTTTACGATGCAAATTAGACACGAGAGTGCCACCAGAACACAAAATCGTAGTTTGCTTGCCCGTATTATCAAGTCTTACCATTTCTTTAAGCACTGAGCTTGAAAACAACAGGAAGCACGTAGGCCGCGTTCACACTGAGCATTCCGGCCGCCGAAAGTGCTCCGAATCCGGTTTGGCGGCGACGACATTCGCCGAAAGGGCCCTCTCCGCGCCGATCGCTCTCGGACCGTTTTTTGCGGCGTCTGCCGCCGAATCGTTCACCGCGGACCAATAGGAGCGCTAGTCAAGGAATTTCGAAAAATGGCGGCCAGGCCCTACTCACTTGTTATGCCGCAGTGCACGTAAGTGAATGTTGAAGCAATGGTAGTTTAACCTACTCTGTGCCTACTTCGAGTCCGTTTTTCATGGAACAGGTGACCGAGCTTGTTGCGGTGTTGCAGAGCAAAATGAACCCGCCAAGGCCGCTGGCGTCGGTGGTTTTTTCTGCTCTTCGTGCATTACAAGACAGCCATTTGCCAGCAAAGTAAGCCGTACTGTCTTTCTTGCTTCCTGCGTACGAGAATCATCGAAGTATACACCACCGGATATCGTAGTGACGTTTGCGAGCCATGACAACAACCGGGTGACAGCGCATCTATCCCGCGTTTGCCCGTAGGTAGATGGCATATTCGGCGGCTCGGGGTGCGCCCAGTGCGAACAACACTGCGTTTCGGCGGCAGGGGAATTTTGGTCGCTGTAGAAGCGGATGTTCCAGTGTGAACTAGGCTGTATGGTGTTTTCAGCAAAAGCGCGCGAAGTGCGGTGTAAGGCCGCGTTCACACTGAGCATTCCGGGCGCCGAAAGTGCTCCGAATCCGGTTCGGCGGCGGCGAGATCCGCCGAAAGGGCCCTCTCCGCGCCGATCGCTGTCGAACCGATTTTTGCGGCGTCTGCCACCGAATCGGTCACCGCGGACCAATAGGAGCGCTAGTCAAGGAATTTGAAAAAATGGCAGCCAAGCCCTACTCACTTGTTATGCTGCAGTGCACGTAACTGAATGTTGAAACCAACGCGAGTTTTTCCTACTCTGTGCCTACTTCGCCTCCGTATCTCGTGAAAGAGGTGACCGAGCTTGCTGTTGGCGTGACCGTGCTTGTTGCGGTCTTGCAGAGCAAAACGAACCCACCAACGCCGCTGGCGTCGGTGGTTTTCTGCTCTTCGTGCATTACAAGACAGCCACTTGCCAGCAAATTAAGCAGTACTGTCTTTTGTTGCTTCTTGCGTACGAGAATCGTCGAAGTATACACCACCGGATAGCGTAGTAGCGTTTGCGAGCCGCGACAACAACCGTGTGACAGTGCATCCCTCCCGCGTTCGCCCCGTAGTAGGTGGCATATTCGGCGGCGCGGGGCGCGTCCAGTGCGAACGACGCTGCGTTTCGGCGGCAGGGGAATTTCGATCGCTGTAGAAAGCGGACGTTTCAGTGTGAACTAGGCATTATAGCAGACAAAGTAAATCCGGCATCCTATGAGTGACGTCGTCGCGTAGGTGGCGACATGGTATGTCCTGAAAGGCCAATATTGTTCAGGGACATTAACTAACGGCTGTTCTAGCCTTCACTTAATATAGAAACGTTTCTGTTCAAACCACTCTTACATATCGTCGACAGAAAACATTGCGGCTGAAGGCGAGGAAGGCAGTACTGATGTGTTTAAGGAAAACAGACTTGTACGAGTGGCTGTGACAGTGAAGTGGTGTACCACGCAAAGGGATTTAATGTGTGTTTGGAGTTATGTGCATTTTGGTGGGTGAAGCTCCCTATGCCGTTGGTTATGAGTGCGCGATGTATGTAGCAGTCATCGTAGTAGTGGAGGTAGCTACCTCCACGGCCGGACCAGAGTTGTGGTACGCGTGCGCCTGCTTCAATTGAGGAGGAACCCTACGCACGTCAATCATAACAAAGAGATAGCTGTTTCTGACCAACTGCCTTACAGAGACGAGTATTGGTGACCTAATCGTCAATAACATTTGCCTGAATTGGAAGCTTATCAACAAATAATGTGAGATGGACGCACATAGAGCACTATCTGAGCAGAAAGGGTTGCCTCGTTAAACTCGCTGGGCATACCATCCTTGGTTTGGGAAAGGTTTAGGGAGAGTTGGGCTGCAGTGCCATGAATACAGTGAACTACTATATAGCCATGAACTAAAGGCTGTGAAAGGTGGGAAGTATACTCGAAGTGCAGGCCGTGAGAAAGTGCATGAGTACCACCTTTCGTTTATTTCTTGGAAAGTCTGCTGGGTCGAAGTACTTCTATGTGCCGAATATATGATGAAAAGATGCAAAATGGTGGTACTCGAAGTGTTCGCTAGATGTACGGACAGATGAACACACAGACAGACAGGTGCACGGACGGAGAGACGAATGCATGAACGGACGGCCATATGAATATGTACGAACGGACGCATGGACGAACGCATAGAATAACGCAGGGAGGAACGAACGGACGGACGCACATACGGAAGGATGGACGTATGGACAGCCGCACAAACGGATGCTATGAAGAAGGGAAGCAAGAACGAACGGGCGGATGGACGCTTCGCCCCACTCATTATCATGCATTCCGTGGAGACGCTGTAATTTTTTTCTCCCTTTCCTTTATGTCTTTCAATATTCCCCATCCTGTTCGAATGTGTCAGGTGGCAAACAGGTTGTGCGGTGAAGTACTGGTCAACCTCCTTTCTCTCCTAACTTATTCAGATGTTTTTGATTGATTGATATGTGGAGTTTAACGTCCCAAAACGACCATATGATTATGAGAGACGCCTGGTGGAGGGCTCCGGAAATTTCGACCACCCGGGGTTCTTTAACGTGCACCCAAATCTGAGCACACGGGCCTACAATATTTCCACCTTTATTGGATATGCAGCCGCCGGAGCCGGGATTCAATCCCGCGACTTACGGGTCAGCAGCCGAGTACCTAATTCAGTATACACCCGTGGCGGGGCAATATTTAGGTGTTTTCAAGTTTGGTTTACAGCACTCTCTGCTGCTTCGTAAAGTGACCTGAAACGAATTCGGAAAGTTGCACGTGAGAATCTTTCTTAGAAAAATCAAAGGGCTGAATGCTTGAAAGTGCTGAGCAGTAAATAGCATGCATACTGCGGTTACAAAAATTATTTTTCATGTACTTATAAAATCGCAAATATAAAGTGGATTGGGATGGCGCTGCTTGAGTACTGCGTCTTCGGTGAAATGTTTTGACGCGTGGTGACAGGTGTGAGCATTTATGTTGGTGGCGTGGCAGCTTTCGCGGTCTGCCGTGAGAAAACAAAGAAGCGTACAGTACAAGCAGCGCGGAGTACAAACTTTGAGCCAACCGTTCAGTGAGACAGTAACTGGGACAAGAGAGAGCCCTATTGTTGCACAGAACCTCCCAAGAATTCATCGGAAAAAGTGCATGATTGCTCTAACAAAGAACCGCAGAAAGCAAAGCCCACAGCAGCACAATGCTTTACATCATTCAAGATCGCTAATACAATATTCGAGGAGAGTCGGATAAAGACTTCGCTTTGATAGAATTGGGTCATAAGCAGGCAGATGCGAGAGGTCAACTGTTGAGGAAGTTGGGAATCCCCTTCTCACGATTCATTCACTCGACATGACATGGACTGTCGAAACAGCCTAGATAAACCACGCGCACTTGCAAATGTTTCCGATTAAATCGTGCGCACCACTTAGGGAAAGCACACCTATTCCTCCCAAACCACCTCACGGAACCAGGAGGCCAGAAGCCAAGTATTTTACATGAGGAAGACCTCGTGGTTGAGTGTGCCTAGACGCCGAAGTACCCAATACGGTTCGAAGTAACATCAATGAAGTTTTTCACTGAGTCAACATCGGCGTATCTGTGTCCACACAGGGACACGGGGCTGGTATTCTAAAGCGTCGTACAAGATTGTAAAGCTCATTGGTGCCGCGCAGTTCCCAATCAAATTTTGAAAAAAAATGCGCATGGTGATGGAACTGTACTAAAAGGCCTGGGGTGCGGCCTCACTGGTGACCACAACCGGTAACGCACTCCCTCACCAGACAGCGATGGGCCACCCTGGTGCAGTATTTGGCCACTAACTCCTACATGCATACATCAAGGAACTCATGGTGCTCAGTTACCAGTGGTTGTGAAGCAATTGACCATGGCGGTGGTCAGATCTGCAACGCAAGAGAGGACGGTAAGAATCTCTAGGTCCGGACAGGCCACCCTTGGAGCCTGAACTTGGCAACGTTTAGCTCTAGAACCTTATCTGTAGGGCAAGTCTAGCTGTACTATTCGAAGAGCTAGAGTGTGTTAAATGGGATATGCTAGGGCTCGGTAAGGTTGAGAGGACATATGAGGCCTATACATCGCTACACTGTGGACACGTCCTTGGCTGTCATGAGCTGACTGGCAGAAAATAACTGGGCGTGGGGTTCGTTATTCAAAGAAATATAGCTGACAACTTAGAGAAATACTACGGATATAATGAAAGAGAGGTAGGTTGGTTAGTTGTAAGCGAAACTCTATTGTAAAGGGTGGTGGAATTATAATTAAACTCAACAAGAGATACAAGATGAAGGTGATACAGGCTTACGCACCTACATCCAGCCATCATGATGACGCGTCACTTGAAAGCTTCTATGAAGACGTTGAACTGGCAATGAATAAGGTAAAAACGCAGTATACTATATGATGGGAGACTTCAATACCAAGGTAAGGAAGAAGCAAGCTGGAGACCAGGCAGTACAAGATTATGGAATCGGTACCTAGAAATGCCAGAGGAGAGCTATCATTAGAATTTGCAGAATGCAATATTTTATGGATCTTGAGTGCCTTCTACCGAAAATAAGGGAACCATAAGTGGATAAGGCGGAGTCGTATTGGCGAAAGTAAGAATAAAATAGACTTTTTACAGAGTGCACACCCTGCCATCCTGCAGAATGTGGAAGTGCTTGGCAATGTACGATGCAGTGATCATGAATGGCACGGTCTCGAATTAGACCAGACTTAATATTAAGAAGGAAAGACAGAGAGTAATACGCAAGTCTTACTTCAAGACAGGCACTCGGCTCTTATCAAGAATACAAGCCTTAGCGTTGACGCAATGAATGACAATCTGACGGGGTCATTTGAGTTTGACTTGGAGTAAATTATACAGAACACAGGCAAGCTGTTTTAGGAGACAAAGAACATCGTTAAGAAGCGCCAAAGAATGAAAGGTTCAGATACAACAGACAACATAGAATCGGCAGAGCTTACGAAGTTGATTCATAAGCGTGCAGTATCCGATGTAAGAAGGTATTCTATGGAGAAAATTGAACACGCTCTGAAGAATGGAGGAAGCGTCAAAGCAGTGAAGACGAAATTTGGGATAGGCAAAAATCAGATATATGCACCAAGGGACAAGGAAGGCAAAGTTACTGCCAATATGGATAGGATAGTTTTACAGAGATCTGTACTATAGCCGGCACAACCATGACCTAATATAAGAACTAGTAGTATGCCAGATGACATCCCACCAGTAATAAGTCAGAAAATCTTTGGAATGCAAAAAAGCAAAGCTGCTGGTGAGGACTAGGTAACAGCAGATCTGCTGAAAGAAAGAGGGAAGATTGTGTTGTAAAAACTGAACACTTTATTTGTGAGGCGTCTCCCGACGGGAAGAGTACGAGAATCTTGGAAGAATGCTAATATCGTCCTAAAAGGTAAGAAAGGAGATGACAAGGACTTGAAGAATTACAGACCGATCAGCTTGCTCTCTGTCGTGTGCAAGCCATTTACAAAATTAACTGCTAACGGAATGAAGACAACAGTAGCAACAGTAGCCCGGGCATGTAGCGCGTAAGCAGGTTAGCCGCTGGTCATTAAGGGTAACTGACTATATTCCTAGAGAAGGCAAGCGGGTTAGAGAAGAAGGAAAGTTAGATGGGCAGATGAAACCAAGAAGTTTGCGGTTATGAAGTGGCAGCAGCAAGCGCAGGACAGAGTTTACTTGCGGAACATGTGAGAGGCCTTTGTCCAATAGTGTACACAGTGAGGCTGATGATTATGATGACTTCGATGTTATAAAACTTGGCAATTTAGTTTTTCGTTTTGTCATCAATCGACAAACTTGTTGAAGCACTTTTCATTAACACGTTGTATTTCACATTTGGTGTCGCTAGGTCTTAGTCAGGATTTTGCAGGTCGCCGTACACAAATGCAATACTTTTGTATTGAGCACAGGGAATCGACCAAATATAAACTACTTCCTCACTACTTCTTACCTGTCTCTATTTTCGTAAAACGAAAAAAATAACACTTCACTGAATAGTTTCAGTCAACATTAGTAACCGCATGCAGTCACATTTAGCTCCTTCGTTCTACCGCTGCTGATTGTTTGCCACGGATTTCATATCAGCGCGACTCATTCCTTCTTATCCTCTTCGTATGGCTTGCTACTCATCAGGCCTCTTTAAATGGCATCCGGTGAGGCACCAGAACCGTAATCAAAGTGCAAGCTCCGTAATCAACTGCTGGGCTATCCTTGCAAGCCTTGTGGTGAAAATAGTTGCACTAATTGTGTAAGTGGTACAATGTGTACCCCGATTTATATCGCCCAATTTTAGCGGCTGAATGGCCCTCTATCGCGTTCATCACGACTTGAACTCGCTTTTTCGAAGGCTTTTCTTATTGAGAATTCCAGAAACCAGTGATTATCCGAGCCTTCTTTTCTTATTGTTTTTCTTGCCTCTCACATACTTCTTTAAACCCCCTGCGTTACCTCGTGCACCGATTCGAATTCTGTTTTTATTATCAGTTAGAATTTTCACGTAGTATGATAGAGTCAGTCTCCGTCCTTGTCTCCTTAGAGATCGCAAAACTTCAGGGGCAGCCGAGCCTCTAAGTGGGGCCTCTCATACGTTAAAACACATTAAACGGCTGAGATTTGCGCGACAGTATTAAGGGTGCACACCGGCGACTAGCAGCGGTAGCGCGACCATTTGCCGCAAACAATCGCAAACGGTCACACACGGTCTCAAAGCGCCGGCTTTGGCTAGTCGCTTCCTGACTGATTTTTCAGTCGCACGACTGTAGTCGGAAAGCTGCTCGAAGCAATCAGCGATGCTCAACTTTTGTTTTCTTTTGCTTTTTGCAACGCTGTGTGAGAACGAACGAAACGAGCAATGCGGTGCGCTCGGTTCGCTCCGTTCACTCAGCTGGTGGCTATCAGCTGATCGGCGCCGGTCTCCGGAGTTCTCGCTGATAACGAAATCCAGCCGTGGCTCTCCATTCTTGCGACTTTCGGTCGCTCACATGCAGCCTCTGCCGGTGTGAACATCAGTCACGTTTTGGTCGCCAGTCGTGAATGGTCGCGCAACCACTGCTAGTCATCGGTGTGCACCAGCCTTTACACTCTGACAATATATGTGTTTTGGGCACTGTAACACAAAACTCTTTACCGTGACTGTGAGCCTCTTAGCGGGGTAAAAACGAGCCCCTTAAAAGGCCAGCGTTCATCAGCTCCTTTCGCTTAAATTTCAGCGTTGTCGTAGCTCAACTAATATATCCCAAAAATAACTCAATTGTAGTGAACCCTACTGCTAAAGTTCAGGCAGTCGGAAAACTCTAATTTATCATCGCTGAAAGAACAGCATTATACACGACATTGTCAAATTTCTATCGCTTCATGGATAAACGCAGCCCTTAAGCGCAGGTCCTTACAAATCTCACTATTCCTAAATCCACGGAAAAAGCCACGATATGATCCGGTTAATTGGCTCGTGTCCCAACAACGCACGCGAAACAGTATTGAATGAGCATTGCTTAGCCTGTGCGCAAAGGTGTGAAGTTTTATAAGCACGCGTGATATTACTCAATAAATGACTCAGCACATATTAATAAAACGGCGACCGTAATTACGTGAACTGACTGACAACTCAGAGAGCCACTTATAGTGGCAACTCCAAGAAAAGAGTGCTTTATTCCGGTTAGTTGAGCATGAAGCAGCGACGGCCTCAGCATATAATTATCTCCTTCGTGCCCGTTCTTCTACACCTTCGCATGTTTGTTTAACCAAGCTCTTTATCTTGCTCATAGTCACGGTATGTTGTCAGAGGAAAGTGTTGTCGAGTGATACCGAGTAAGCATGATTACCCTGAACAACTGCCGAAAGGGCAAAAGGGACTACGAAACAAAAAAAATAAGGCCGCTTCGTGATAGAGTGCCAAGGAAGGGCATAACAGGGGGTGGCTTTCCTTATTTCTCTTCACATTTTCAAGCTTTTTTTATTTCTTGTGCGTCTGTCTGCAGCGTCGATTGCATTAAGTTTCGTTCTTTCGGTGCGCCGCTGTATCTATACTTGTCTTTTTTTCCTTGTTTTTTCTGTTTTTTTATTCATTTCGTTTTCTTCCTATTACTCAGGCTTTATTTTGGCAATCTAAATTTTTGTGTCTTTTTCTTTCTATAACTTCCTCTCCAGTTTTCTTTCTATCTTTATTTCTCTCCCTATCTGTGTCTCTGTGCTTCTTCTGTACGTTACTTTCTTCCTGTTGGTTTCTCTCTTCATTTATCTTTTTTTTGCTCCACTTCTAGTCTATCTCTTTTGCATGCGAAGTCGTGGTCGTGTGACTTCAAATTGTGATGTCACAGAATGTAACCTTGAGATCTGGGGCGTAGCCAGGAGAAAAAAGTTAGCCTATAGAGCTTCACCTCCCTCCCGCCCCCCCAGAGATTTTCGTACTTTTGAGAGCCTTCTGTCATGTGGTAGAGGCGAGGAAGAACTGCGGTAAAATCGTGATAGCGCGCTCTTGCCCTACCTTTAACAGTAGAACGCGATAGCGGGATCAGCCACTGTGCACGACGCCTTCTCAACTACTAAGACTCACTTCGAGTCTCGAACGATGCCTTAACCGTGCTGCAAGGAAACGAATACCCGTATGCGTAAAGTTCGTTTTTTTTCAATTTATACTAAAATTCCTACCTCAAGTTTACAGTTGGGAAGTACACACTAAGCTGTAAGTATTCCTTTTGCGAGACAGCGAAAGGCCAGCCCTTACGCATCCGTAAGACAACATGTGAACTTGCGCCTCTGCTAAAGTTCTTCATGCTTTTTCAGCTCATGGCGTTTTATAAGATAGACCAATTTGCAATTGTTGAGTTTTTATTATGCTTCAGCCACACACTGTGGTATGTGTTGATAAGGCTTCTCCTTTCATAAGCACTAATATGAAGTTTTTTAATGCATTTTTTGCCATGATGTGGCTCTATACCATAACGTCGGCTCGCCAGGCAAAACACCTGGACTCAATTTTCTATCGAACTAAGCATCTTTATTATTATATGCGAAGCATTTCTTATCGAACTTCAGTGACTTTGAGCGTATCTATCTATCTATCTATCTATCTATCTATCTATCTATCTATCTATCTGCTTATGACTTTTAGCTCTTTTGGCAATTACGACAATATATTGACACGAAACCTGGTATGGCATAACATGACTGCATGAAAAACACATTTGACTCGTCATAACATGAAAATCATGACAAGTATGTCATGAATGTCATGACATTTCATAGTCTTGCTGCTCTTGCGGTGGTTCCGTTCACATGGCATAATGCAAAACAGATATTGTACCACACGATTGCATGGCGAACACAACCGACACTCCTTAACATGAAAATTATGCCATGCGTGTCATGTAACAACATGACTACATGCCACGCTCATGATGCGCTCGCAGCCATTTCGCTAGTGTCACGTATAGAAAATTTGCTATTACGGTATGTGAATGAGTGATGATGGTATGTGACTGGTACAAAAATTTAAACATGAGATGTGTGTCATGTAATAACATGACTACATGCTATGCTGTTGACGCTCTGGTGGTCGTTTCGCAAGCTTCACATGTACCAAACTCCCTATTACGCAACGCGAACGAATGACATAGGTAAATAACACTGTGGTAAAAAACGCTGCCCTGGATAGTGTTTGTCATGCTTTGACGTAGAAAATTGGTGTGCGGGGCCGATTTAGTATTTCAGGGTGCGAGGGAATCATCATGATGATGATAGCGGTGAATCTATGAGCTCGCCTATGCACGTGCTTGTGTGCGTACCTCGTGAAAAGCTCCCGAGCCACGGGGACAGCTCGGCTAACCCCAGAGAGCAGAGCGCAAGGGCAAGTTCGGGCCACGCCCCGGCTGCTTGTTCTGACTCTCCGTGTCCGGGCCTCGTCTCGGCGTTGAAGTCCTCGGGTGCGTCCTGGACTGGGCATCGCCCCACCTCACCCCCGCGTTGGTCTGAAGCAACGTTCGTCACGGCCAGCTGCTGTTCTGGTCTTGGAGTGAGACGCTGTCCCAAGTCTGTTCGCGCCGGTCGGCGGTACGCTGTTCTCGGTGGTGTACAGGCAAGCCAAGGCGTTGACCACCGTACTGGGATGCCCCTGGTGGTTATCTTCTAGGCCGGGCCCCGCTTTGGTACGAACTCCGCAAGCACAAGGCACACCGCCTCCTGACTACCAGAGAGCTCAAGGCCAAGTGCAACGTCCACGCTCCTAGAGTAGAACGTGAGTGGACGAACAAGAACATTAAGTCCCTCATGCGTAGGACCATGAACGCGTGTATATATGTGTGAGTTTATGTTTTGTGTATCCCCTTGTCCGTCTTCGTGCATATAAAAGTCTCTCGTTGTCCTCGAACGTCCTCTGTCCTCATCTGGCTAACCTGCGCCCACAGTTGCCCACAATTTTAGCGAGCCTGCCAAGATAGATCGGCCTTACCTTCTTGACGCGAGCCAGACGGGTGGGACGAACCGATGGATTTAGAGAAATTGCACGCGATCGGAACGGACATGGGTCTAACGAGATCAGCACTACAGGAATGGGTTGACACGGAGCGAGTTATTGAAAGGGACCTTCGCGCACAAGTTCGCGACGAGCACCGAGAAAAGATAGCGCTGGAGGAAAGACGGCTGCAAGCCGAGCAGCGCGTTTTCCAGCTGAAGCTAAAGTTGCAAGAGCAGACGACTGGTTCGAACGCGGTAGAGATCGCAGCGTCCCCAGATGTAATGAATAGCTGCGTCCCGCACAAGCTATTGCCACCGTTCAACGACATGCGAGATGACCTCGACGCATATCTGCAGCGTTTTGAGCGTGTCGTGGTGTCTCAGGAGTGGCCTCGGAGCAAATGGGCCTTTTCGCTCAGCTTGTGCCTGACGGGAGAGGCGTTATCCGTGATTTGTCGACTTGACTATGCTTCCGCCGCCGACTATGATCAGGTGAAGGCAACACTGCTTTTACGATTCCGGTATACGGCTGAAGGATACCACGAGAAAATTCGCAAGGCGAGACCAGTGGACAAGGAGACGGGGCTTCAATATGCTTCTCGCGTAGCAGGTCATTTCGACCGTTGGATGGAGCTGGCAAATATCGAGAAAACATATGATGCTCTTCGCGACGTAATGATTTCAGAACAGTTCATGAAGAGATGCTCACCAACCGTGAGGGTATTTCTGAAGGAGAGGAACTGTAAGAAATTGCACAGTTTTTGCGCAGAACACAGACTGCTTTCTGGAAGCCCAAGATTTGTCCAATTTGGGAAAGGACAAGCTATCTAAGGAAAGCTCAGCAGATGCTCGTAAAGCAGAAACTGCTAAGCGCCAGTTCAAGGGCCAAAGTCTGTGTTTTTGTGCAATAAGGCAGGGCACCATGCGTCTCAATGTTGGTCTCGGACAAGAAATGACCAGTCAGCAACAGGCTGGTCGAGTGGCAGGAACGGTTCGTCTGCGGAGACAACTCAAACCCAGGTGTGATGTAGTAGCTTTAAAAAATGCGAGCATCAGCAGAAGACAGCGCCACATCACCTGGAAGACGAGAAGAATGAAGAGGCATGGCAGCGCGCCCATTGAAAAAAAGAAGAGGAGACGCTCGCGGAGAACGAAGCCGTTCGGACGCCGGCAAGACGACGCAAGGGAGCCTAGGGCGAACCCGCAACTACGCGCGAGGTTCGAAAGGCCGGGTTCCTGTCTTCGAGCCATTGACGTCCTCGGGGCACGGCGTGTCGGCGTGGCCAAGCACGAGTTCTCGGTGAGTGGTCCTGTGGACATCTTCGGTACGGCGAGCGCCCTCGAAAGACCGGAGCTGCTGACCACGTCCACCGAGCCGACGGCGCTGACAGTGTGCGGCTACGCCTAGACCTGGGAATGCTCCTTACCGTGGTATGCTGACCAGGAACCCAAGCGACGACAGCATCCGAGCACGCAACGGGTCCCCCTTCAAGGCACCGGGCTACGGCACAGACTGTGAGACTGTTTTCTCCTTTCTTTCGTGTGTGAACTGCGTGCGTGTACGACTTATGGTACTGTATGTGCAATAGTTTTTTTTTTTGTTCGTCCAATATAACTTCCGTTAGTTTTCCTCACTGTCTCCATCTTCCTCGCGTTACACGCCTTGCTATGTGACCAACCCAACACACGACATAACTGGCGTCCGCGCGACAGGACTACTCTTATTACACCTAAGGAGAGTATCACATCGCATATGTGTGTGTGACGGTCGATGATGGAGGCAGATAAGCTGACGGCGATCGGAAAGGAATTGGGATTAAGCGGCTCAGCACTAAAAGAATGGATGGATCAAGAACGCGCACGCGAAAAAGAGGCACGTGACGCTCGTCTGGCTGAACGAAATGCCGCGAAAGAAGCCGAGGCAGAGGCAGTCGCTAGATTACAAGCAGAAAAGGAAGTTCTTGAGCTCAAGTTAAAGTTGCATCAGTTAGGTGCGACAGCAGGTAGCACAACTACTGGGCAGCTTACCGAGGGTGCGCCCGTAGGCACCACGCAGAGCTACCGAAGTCCACATAAACTCATCCCAGCCTTTAATGAGGAACGCGATGAGCTGGACGCATATATACAGCGATTTGAGCGCGTCGCTACTAGTCAAGATTGGCCGCAAGACAAATGGGCCCTATTACTAAGCCTTTGCTTGACCGGAGAAGCCTTGAGTGTAGTTGGTAGGATGGCACCAGAACATGCCACAGACTACGTAAAGTTGAAGAAAACGCTACTACAACGCTTCAGGTACACAGAAGAAGGCTATCGGACAAAATTTCGATCAGCAAAACCAGATAATTCTGAAACGGGCACGCAGTTTGCCGGGCGTCTATTAGGTTATTTTGACCATTGGCAAGAAATGGCCAAGACAGACCGGACCTACGACGCTCTGCGAGACAAAATTGTCTCGGAGCAGTTTCTCGCACAATGCCATGAGAAACTCGCTGTGTTTCTTAAAGAAAGAAACTGTGAAAGCCTCGAAAAACTTGCGGAGGCTACAGACCACTACTTGGAGGCCCAGGGGTTGATTAACCTTGGCAAATGTAAAGGCGATATCCTGAGCAAGCCTCCAGGTCAAACTCGAACGTCCTGAGCGGCGAGATGACAAAGAGAGACAGCAGTGTTTCCTTTGCAACAAAAAGGGTCACAGAGCTGCTGATTGCTGGACCAACACAAAGGGTCCAGGTACAAAGCCACCCTTTTGTGGGAAATGCCGCCGCACTGGGCATAAAACAGCTGACTGCTCCAAAGGGGCCAACAGCGTTGAGAAGGCCTCATGTTCTTTTCAACA
The DNA here is from genome assembly GCA_013436015.1 of Rhipicephalus annulatus. Lineage (NCBI taxonomy): Eukaryota > Metazoa > Arthropoda > Arachnida > Ixodida > Ixodidae > Rhipicephalus > Rhipicephalus annulatus. The sequence goes on from WOVY01007593.1 coordinate 16,411, forward strand.
AAGAGATGGAGCCAAGATAATTAATTCAGAGTCGAAGGCTTCGATTTGTGTTCCTGATAGTCCGGAGTGCGCAGAAAACGCGCCCAGCCAAGCTGAAGGAAAAATCGATGCCCACGGGCGAAGGTGTACTCGAAGGATATCCCGCAACAGTACTGCGAGATACCGGAGGCGATTCAATCATTGTCAGAAGGTCTCTTGTGGCGGATAGCAAGCTGACTGGAAAGCTTTCCTCGATTTACCTCTTGGATGGACGGTTGATGAAGCTGCCTGAAGCACACGTGGAAATTTTTTCACCGTTTTTCACTGGCAAAACTCGAGCCCTTTGTATGGATACTCCTTTATATGATGTTGTCTTAGGAAACGTGGAAGGCGTTGGAGATGCTCACAATCCTGATAACGATTGGAAGAGCCGTCTTTACACCCAGAACACTGCAGAAGAGTATTCTGGCGCAGAAAAATCCGGTTCTGCACAAGGACCCTTGTATGCAAAGACTTCAACATCGGCTGCAAGGAAAACACGTGGCAAGACAAAAGTTATTAGAAATTTGGCGCAACCTCGACTCACGCAAACACTCACACAAGCACTCACACTTCCACCAGAGCAACACACACGACACGCAGCGCTGCGTGTCGTGTGTGTTGCTCTGGTGGAAGTGTGAGTGCTTGTGTGAGTGTTTGCGTGAGTCGAGGTTGCGCCAAATTTCTAATAATATGATGTATAACCAACTAGCCCAACAACAAGTTTTATTAAGACAAAAGTTGCTGCAGTAAACCGAAAGGCAGGAAATCCACATCTACTTCCAGCTCCAGTTATAAACCCCTTAGACATCAGCCCACAGGACTTTAAAAACAAACAGGAGGAAGACAGCAGCCTGCGGAAATGCTTCGAAGCCGTTCACAAAGAGGTCAAGACAAGGTTTGGTAAAATATTGTTCTTCACGAAGGACGGAATCCTCTATCGCAAGTACACCCTTCACTCTAAGAGGCAGGTGAATCAGCTTGTGGTACCAAGGTGCCTCCGGCAATTTGTACTGAAAATGGCCCACGAAGGCATCCTTTCGGGCCATCAGGGAATTAAACGAACTACCGACCGGGTACTCGAAGAGTTCTACTGGCCAGGGGTTCAGTCAGACATCACACAATTTGTTAAATCGTGTGATATATGTCAAAGAACTATTCCCAAGCACTTGGTGGGTCGTGTACCTCTCGGCAACACTCCTATAATTGACACCCCTTTCAAGAGAGTAGCCATTGATATAGTGGGTCCATTATCACCGATGTCAGAGGGCAGAAACAAGTACGTACTGACAATGGTGGATATGGCAACGCGTTATCCCGATGCTGTAGCACTGCCGAGCATCGAGACGGAGAAAGTCGCTGAGGCACTTCTGGAGATGTTTTCTCGTGTAGGTGTCCCACGGGAGATAATCAGTGACAGAGGCACGTCATTCTCGTCACGCCTAATGAAGGAGCTAAGCCGACTTCTCTCCTTCAAACAATTGCCAACAACCCCATATCATCCCATGGCTAATGGCCTTGTAGAGAGGTTCAACGGCACCCTGAAACAAATGATAAGAAGAATGTGTCAGGAGTGTCCGAAGAAATGGGATCGGTACCTGGCACCCTTACTCTTCGCGTATCGCGAAGTTCCCCAGTCGAGCTTAGGCTTCTCCCCGTTCGACTTGCTCTACGGCCGTTACGTCAGAGGTCCCCTGGCGATATTGAAAGAGATATGGGCCGCCGATCATCTTGATGATGATGTAAAAACATCCTACGGGTACGTAGTCGAACTGCGGAATTGTCTTGAAGACACCTGCCGTCTAGCAAAAGAGGAGCTTCAGAAAGCGAAGATAGTACAAAAGAAGCATTATGACCAAAAGGCCAGACCACGTCAATTATCCCCTGGAGACAAAGTTCTGCTTCTGCTTCCATCGGATACCAACAAATTGGTTCTGACGTGGAAGGGACCCTTTAATGTCATTGAGAAGAGAAACGATGTCGACTATTTAATTGACCTCGGTACCAGAAGCACGCTATTTCATATAAACCTACTGAAAAAGTATGAGGAACGGCCGCCTGCACCACCGCATGAAGCATCAGCTGTTTGCCAGGCGGATGACACTGAAAGTGACGAGCTACCATGCGTACCATTCCAACGAAAGGAATCGTCTGCTGACGTAAGCATATCGGAGTCACTTTCTCCTACCCAGCACGTGCAAGTCACCAACTTATTGACCAGATACGACAACGTATTAGCGGGTGTTCCTGGCAAAACGCACCTCGTAGAGTGCAAGCTAAGATTTACCACGGATAGACCCGTAAGCATACGGCCATACTCTATGCCATTTGCTACCCAAGAAGCGATACAGAAAGAAATAGCAGACATGCTGCGACAAGGCATCATAGAACCATCGGAGTCTGCTTACAATTCACCTGTAGTAGTTGTGAAGAAGAAGGACGGAACGATGCGTTTGTGCATCGATTTCAGACAACTTAACAAAAATATAGTCAATGATAATGAGCCTATACCCCGTGTAGACATCATCTTTGGTAAACTTGGACAAGCAAAATACTTTTCAAAGTTTGACTTCGCTAAAGGCTACTGGCAGGTTCCCATGGAACAAGGCTCAAAACCAATGACTGCTTTTTCGACAGAATCAGGACTGTATCAATTTAGATTCATGCCGTTTGGCATTAAAACCGCCCCAGCTGTGTTTAACCGCCTCATGAGGAAAGTGGTAGCAGACATACCGCACGTTTATTACTACTTTGACGATGTGCTCATTGCTACTGAAACCTGGGTGGAACATATAGCTATACTTGATTCTTTTCTCAAGCGAGTTCGCGACGCTGGTTTGACCATTCGGCCAACAAAGAGTGAGATCGGTCAAGAGTCAGTCAAATTTCTCGGTCATCTCGTTGGGCAAGGCGTTATTCGACCGCAGGTCGAAACGCTCGACAATATACAGGCTGCGAAGCGTCCACAAACTAAAAAAGAAGTACGCTCGTTCTTGGGCCTTACAGGTTATTACAGAGATTTCGTGCACAACTACTCTGAAGTTTCTTACCCACTGACCGAATTGACCAAGAAGAGGGCCCCAAACAAAGTCCTCTGGGGAGAACGAGAACAGAAGTCTTTTGATGAACTCAAGGTTTTGCTATCGACGCCACCCATTCTAAAAGCACCTGATTTTTCAAAACCGTTTATACTCCGCACCGATGCATCATCGAGAAGTGTAGGTGCCATACTCATGCAGCGTCACGAAGGAATACTGCATCCAGTGTCATACGCAAGCCGTAGACTAAAACCACGTGAAGCTGCTTACGCTACAGTAGAGCGAGAAGCCCTGGCTCTTACGTGGGCGGTTCGGAAATTTCACATCTATCTATTTGGACGCACATTCATTCTACAGAGTGACCACAAACCGCTTGTGTACATCAAGTCGGCCAAACATGTGAACAGCCGCGTGTTACGGTGGAGCCTCATTCTTATGGAGTATGACTTTTCGGTCGAGTATATTAAAGGCAGAGACAACATAGGCGCAGATTACATGAGCCGTTTGCCAACTCCGTGAGCAACGTCTGTAGGAAGAATCGATGCTCAATGGTATTAATAGCTTATGATGTGAACCTTACAGCGCGGTACAAGTATCATGACGCTTTAGTTCTGTGACTTGTGTCTTTTTTTTCTGGTGTGTACTTTTGTGACCGAATGTGCCGAGTGTGCGGGGCTCGGAACTGCTATAGTGTGCAGCGGTGCTTACGTGTGTGTTTCCGACAGCGAACCAACGTGCCCCCAGTGCCCTCAAGTTCTTCTACCGGAAGAACTTTCTTAAGTGGGGGGTGATGTGATGTAGTAGCTTTAAAAAATGCGAGCATCAGCAGACGACAGCGCCACATCACCTGGAAGACGAGAAGAATGAAGAGGCATGGCAGCGCGCCCATTGAAAAAAGAAGAGGAGACGCTCGCGGAGAACGAAGCCGTTCGGACGCCGGCAAGACGACGCAAGGGAGCCTAGGGCGAACCCGCAACTACGCGCGAGGTTCGAAAGGCCGGGTTCCTGTCTTCGAGCCATTGACGTCCTCGGGGCACGGCGTGTCGGCGTGGCCAAGCACGAGTTCTCGGTGAGTGGTCCTGTGGACATCTTCGGTATGGCGAGCGCCCTCGAAAGACCGGAGCTGCTGACCACGTCCACCGAGCCGACGGCGCTGACAGTGTGCGGCTACGCCTAGACCTGGGAATGCCCCTTACCGTGGTATGCTGACCTGGAACCCAAGCGACGACAGCATCCGAGCACGCAACGGGTCCCCCTTCAAGGCACCGGGCTACGGCACAGACTGTGAGACTGTTTTCTCCTTTCTTTCGTGTGTGAACTGCGTGCGTGTACGACTTATGGTACTGTATGTGCAATAGTTTTTTTTTTGTTCGTCCAATATAACTTCCGTTAGTTTTCCTCACTGTCTCCATCTTCCTCGCGTTACACGCCTTGCTATGTGACGAACCCAACACACGACACCAGGAAAAGCGGTTGGCTTCGTGCATGCTGTCACCCAAAGAAGAAGACAACGCTGGCACACCGGAGAAACCGGATGAAAGGTACGTCGTATTCCAGACTGGGGACACTATCCCAGTCTTGAATACGACGTCGACACCTACCCCAACTGTGGCTGATGTCGGAACTCTGACTGTAGTGAGAGGATTGCTTGAGGGCAAAGCTGTATCTGTACTTCGAGATAAGGAATGCAACACAGTGGTAGTACGAGAAAGGCTTGTCCCGGAAGAGAAGTTTACGGGCACTAGAAGTCCAGTTTTTCTGCTCGATAGGACAGTGCACTTCTTGCCGGAGGCAATCGTTTCTATTGACACACCATTCTTTCTTCAATTGTGTCATGCGAGTTAAATGCATGAAGAACCCTCTATACGATGCCATGCTAGGCAACATTGAAGGTGCCCGATCTACAGAGCTAGAATATTCGCACAAGCTTCAGCAGCATTGTGAGAGGCATCGTGATTACAGTGGAGGGAAGGTAGGCAGAAAACTCGCCAACTCGCCCATGCCCATCATCGTGGACGACACGCAAAGTGGTGTCGGAAACGATTCAGGCTACTTACCGATGGCAGTACAGACAACTTGCACACCTCATAGACTCGCAGATCAAGTACCACTAGGTGATCGTGCTGCAGCAGTGAAAGAAACACGCGCCACAACCAGGCTACCTGTTCTGAAAACAACTGCCACAATCATGGATAAAGTGACGCTTGAGGAATACCAAAAAAATGACCCATCGTTACGGCATTGTTATGAGGGTCTCGGTAAAAAGTTGATTGTAAAGAATTGTGAAACCTGCTTCTTTCTTGTCGTCGGTATCTTGTATCGGAAGCTCAAGTTACTCTCGGTGAAGGAACTCGAGCAACTGGCCGTACCGAGACAACTGCGAGAGACGGTGCTCAAACTAGCCAATGAAGGTATCCTCTCCGGACACCAAGGGATATACCGAACAACTGACCATATTCTTGCCGAATTCTTCTGGCCAGGTGTTCAATCAGAAACCAAGAGCTTGTGAAGTCCTGCGATATCTGTCAGCGGACTGTCCCACGCGATTTGGTTGGTCGGGCTCCGCTAGGTACCATGCCAATCATTGAGACCCCGTTTTCACGTCTCGGCATCGACATAATCGGCCCTTCGTCACCGACATCTTCCAAGGGCAACAGGTATTTCTAACCATGTGGATTTTGCAACGAGATATCGAGACGCCATCGCACTTTCTTCGAGTGAAAGCAAGGTCGTGGCAGAGGGACTAATGGAAAAGCTGTCGCGACTTCGTCTACCACGCGAAATTGTATGTGACCGTGGGACAAGCTTCATGTCGTCGGTTATCCTTACCATCCAATGGCAAATGGGTTAGTGGAGCGATTCAACGGCATGTTGAAGCAAATGCCCCGCTAAATGAGTCAGGAAAGCCCGAAAAATTGGGACCGCTACCTCGGCCCCCTCCTTTTCGCGTATTGGGAGATGCCACAAAAGAGTACCGGATACTCGCCGTTCGAGTTACTCTATGGCCGATACGTTCGCGGCCCAATGACGATTTTGAGAGACTTGTGGACTAACCCAAAGTTGGATGACGCGACCAAGTCAACCTACGAACACATCGTAGAACAGCCGTAACGTCTGCCACGAACCTGTGAAATAGCATCTAAAGACCTTGCGAAGGCACATGTTCGTCAGAAGACTTACTATGATCGCAAGGCGAAGAAGCGGGACTTAAGCGTGGGTGACAATGTTCTCGTGCTGCTACCCGCCGATCACAACAAACTGATACTAACATGAAAGGGCCGCTTTACTGTCATAGACAAGAAAAGCTCATTGGATTATGCTGTGGACCTCGGTCACAGAACAACTGTCTCCCACATCAACTTGCTCAAAAAGTACGAGCTGCGGAACGCCTCGGACACGTCAACGACGACAGCTGCTGCTGTAACTTCAATCCATCAAGTGGAAATTGAAGGCACAGAGAATTTATTACACGCCGCACTTGCACAAACGCAGAATTTGAAGGATGTGGCTGTAGCACCTAGCCTTACTAGAGAACAAAGAAACCAAGTCAACGAGCTCCTTTCCGCCTACCACGACATATTTTCTGATTTGCCGGGAAAGACTGATGTTGTGGAGTGCCTGCTGAAATTGACCACCGCTCAGCGCATACATGTCCAACAATACCCCAAACCTTCGCTGTTAAGGAAGCCATTGAGGAAGAAATCCATGAATTGTTACGGCTGGGCATAATAGAGAACTCTTCATCTGCTTATCAAGCGCCGATTGTGGTTGTCAAAAAGGATGGCACGATGCGCCTCTGCATTGATTTTCGTCAATTTAACATTGTGGTCGTTCCGGATGCGGAACCGATTGCCCGCGCTGACATATAGTTTGCACGACCTACTGGGCGTCAACACTTTTCGATGTTTGCCTTCACAAAAGGATATTGGCAGGTACCCATGGCCAGTACATCAAAAGAAGCTACAGCACTTTGCTGTGACTCGGGCCTATACCAACTCCGGGTTATGCCTTTTGGCATAAAGACTGCACCTGCCATGTTCAACTGATTGATGCGAGAAGTCGTCGGCGACATTCCCAATGTCTATTACTACATTGATGATGTTCTTGTTACGACCGCAACATGGGAGGAACACATGGTCACATTACGCCATGTATTTCAACGTGCGCGCGACGCGCGTTTAACTCTCAAGCCGAAGAAAAGCGCGATGGGTTTCCCGACGACTAGCTTCCTTGGGCACGTTGTGGGGCAAGGGTTGCTACAACCCCAGAAGGACACATCCAACAAAATTGTGTCAGCGAAACGGCCACAAAGTAAGAAAGAGCCTCGAGCATTTCTCGGACTTACCGGCTACTACCGAGAGTTTGTGCCCAACTATGCCGAGCTTTCACATCCACTTACCGAGCTCTCGTAGAAAGGAAGTCCTAATAAGCTGGACTGGCGTGACAAGCATCAGGATGCATTTCAAAAGCTCAAGGCAATGATGTCAGCGCGACCCATACTGAAAGCACCTAACCTCGAAAGGCCTTTCGTGTTGCGCACCGACGCTTCATCACGGAGTTTGGGAGCCGTCCTCCTACAAGAACACAATGGTCTCTTGCATCCAGTATCCTACGCTAGTAGAAAGCTGCTACCTCGTGAAGCAGCATATTCTACAATTGAGAGAGAATGCCTCGCCATCGTGTGGGGTGTCCAGAAATTTCATGTGTACCTCTATGGTGGACCCTTTATTTTGCAATCGGACCACCAGCCACTGAAATACATCAACTCTGCCCGACAAATCAACACACGAGTGCTACGCTGGAGTCTACTCTTGATGGACTACGACTTCCACGTAGAATACATTCAGGGCTCAGATAATGTCGGTGCCGACTATCTTAGCCGCACATCTCTTACTACTGACTAGGCTGTCCAATTACTCGTGTAGACACACAAAGAACTCATGACGCAAGTTATACGTTGTCTACTCTATGAACATGCCTGCCCTTTTTTCCCACTGTTTCACTGTTCTTAAACTGGGGGGAACATGTGGTAAAAAACGCTGCCCTGGATATTGTGCGTCATGCTTTGACGTAGAAAATCGGTGGGCGGGGCCGATTTAGTATTTAAGGGTGCGCGGGAATCATTATGATAGCGATAGCGGTGAAACTATGAGCTCGCCTATGCACGTGCTTGTGTGCGTACCTCGTCAAAGCTCCCGAGCAAACGGGGACAGCTCGGATAACCCCAGAGAGCAGAGCGCAAGGGCCAGTTCGGGCCACGCCCCGGCTGCTTGTTCTTACTCTCCGTGTCCGGGCCTCGTCTCGGCATTAAAGTCCTCGGGTGCGTCCTGGACTGGGCATCGCCCCACCTCACCCCCGCGTTGGTCTGAAGCAACGTTCGTCACGGCCAGCTGCTGTTCTGCTCTCAGAGCGAGACGCTGTCCCAGGTCTGTTCGCGGCAGTCGGTGGTACGCTGTTCTCGAATGGTGTACAGGCAAGCCCATGCGTTGACCACCGTACTGGGATGCCCCTGGCGGTTATCTTCTAGGACGGGCCCCGCCTCAGTACGAACTCCGCAAGCACAAGGCACACCGCCTCATGACTACCAGAGAGCTCAGAGTCAAGCGCAACGTTCACGCTTCAAGAGTAGAATGTGAGTGGATGAACAAGAACATTAACTCCCTTCTACGTAGGACCGTGAACGCGTGTATATATGTGTGAGTTTATGTTGTGTGTATCCCCTTGTCCGTCTTCGTTTATATAAAAGTCTCTCGTTGTCCTCGAACGTCCTCTGTCCTCATCTGGCTTAGCTTCGCCCACAGTTGCCCACAAACACATCCAAACATGATAATCACAAAATGCGTGTCATGTCATACTCACACTCTTTACGCGCTCGAGGCCGTTCCGCTAGCTTCACATACGCCAAATGTGGTATTATGTGACGTGAATAGCTGATGAAGATATGTGACTGGTGCAAACATGATAATCATGAGATGCGTGTCATGTGAGAACATGACTACATATCACAGGTAAGGCGCCAATACATTTCGACGTGACGTGGTGCGCATGCTCGCCGGTGTTCATTTCGTCGCGTCACGCCGGCGTTGCCACGCCAAGCACCGCTCCTGCCATATACTCACTGACACGCGCCGCGCTGCGTCGCTCTGACGCATGCGCGTTTCCGCGTGTCCTGCGTCCCTCCTTCACGAAAATGGGAGACGCAGTGTTGTCTGGGTAACGCACCGGCGCAAAATGCTGCATGCCGCAATTCGCACCGGTTGCCATCGGGCTGCGCTGAAGGACGCTGGTCGCGCCGGTCGCGCCTGGCGTCAGACTGCTGGCGTTTTGCTAACTTAGCATCACTGTGTCCAGCGTGCGCGCACGTCAATGCTACATTGGAGTATATTGGGCCCTTGATGACGTGCTCACGGCCATTTTGCTTGCTCCACTTATACCAAATTCGGAGTTTCGTGACGTCAATGGATGAGGGACTATATGACTGATGCAAACATGATAATCTTGGCACGCGTGTCATGTAAGAGCATCACAACATACCGAGCTCTTAGTGTGCTCGCAGTCGTTTCGCTAGCTCCCCTATACTAAGTTTGGCGTGACGTGACGTGAATAGATGATGAAGGTAAACCACACATTTAAACATTATAATCATGACACGGAAGTCATGAACGGAATTATTCAACCCCTACCTTGTCTATCAGTGCTGAATTTAAAGTGGCACACCAGCCTTTTTCATTCGTGCTTCGCATATCATCGATTCCCGCGGTACGTGGGATCTGCCAATTTTATTTTGTTTTTGTATTTCTCAATTTTCACAGACGGAAAACGCAGATTTTTTTTCGTTCACTAACGTCGACACCGACATCGGAATTTCCGTCAAATGAAATATTCAACGCTGTCACGCTACATCAGCTGAGACAATGACTGCACATGGATCGAAGTCCGTTATGTGAAGGTACCAGTGATGGTACCTTTCAAGACTGGTTGATCACGCATCCCGAACTAACGAATAAAGGCTGACGGTTTAGTGCTGCCGCCAATAATGAGTTTTGAACAAATCACAGGATTTCCGCAGAGTGAAGATGATGAGTGGGGCGAAGCGTTCATCCGTCCGAGCATCCATTCGTATGTGCGGCCGTCTGTCTGCCTGTCTGTTGGTCTGTCTCTCTGTTCATCCATTCGTCCGTACGCCCATCGTCTTTCTGTCATTCTGTCTGTTTGACGATCAGTCTGTCCATCTGTCTGTGTATCTGTCTGTACGTCTGTCCGTCTAGCCGTGCGTCGATTCATCAAGTGAACACACATAGTAGTGTCATCTGGCATTTTTTCATCATATATTCACCATACACAAGTGTCACCATCCAGCGGATATTCCATGGTCTCAACCAGAGGTGGCTGACTACTACTGCTACTACTACTACTACTACTACTACTACTACTACTACTACTACTACATACATCAGTGACGCACGACCCATGCCTTAAAAAGCGTCGCCCCTAAAAAATTTTATAAAGCACGAGAACGTGCTTTTTATAGCACTTTAGATTCTTTTCCGCGCTCTTTTTTCCAGTAGCCACCTCAGTTATAGCAAGGCTCAAAGCTCTGGTTTGAAACGACGCAAATTTCATTCAGCAGCTATTGGCTCCTCTGTACCGATTCCGAATTTACGTCGTTTTTTTAGGTTCGCAGCATCTTGAAACAAGAAATGTTTCGACGCAATTCTGGCACGCCTGCATATTCACTCTTGCACCATGGTAGTAGTAGGTGTGCATACAGCGATGAAGGCTCAGCAATGCAATAAACACGCTAAGATGAGCGATTACCAACCTTTGGAGGCTACATATAAATGACTGCGCGCTCTTCAATTGCAGACGCTCCTGACATCTTAAGTACAAAGTGACTACAGCACCGCCACTACTGTCACCCGCTGAAAAATCAGCCGATATGCGGCACCGCCGTCTCGTTCATTCCACTTCCCCCTTCTAGCACACTGTAACCATGAATCTGGCATGAGCGAAAACTGCTAGTGGTGCTGCGCCACTCTGCATAATAGTCATCCTGTGTATGCTACCTTTAAGTGGTAGAGCCGCCTGAAGGTAACATTTGTTTTCTGAGCGCCGCTACAGTAATCACGAACTGTGAAAGTGCTGAACAACCCCACCGCCGCTGCAGCGTACCGGTATGACAAGAGAGCTTCCTCAGTGGCACTATTATCCGCTTGATAGGCGAGGTTTCCCAAATATGCAGCTGTGAAGCCAAACTTCGTACTCCCGTAGCCCAGTCCCTAAAGCCGGTGTTTCTTTTTTCATCGCCGGTGACTGACACGCAAAAAAAAAACGTACAGCTTCACCACCTAACGGTAATTGCCTGCAGGACCTATTGCGCATGTAAAGTGGGTTTGTATATATAATAAAAGCGCTTACTCACCCTACATGTTTCTGTTGTAGCACTCTCACTCCACGCTGGCGTGTGCTCTGGTATGAGTGGAGACCGGAAGCCGCTGTTCGCTGCTCTGGGTATTGAAAGCATTTACACCTTTTAGATGGCTATGCGGTAAAGCGGTCGCTCAACTTCGGCGTGGGCTCTGCTATGAGTGGATACCGGTAGCAGCGCTACTATGTTGTACAAAAGCGATTACTCCGCGTGGATGGTTCTGCGGTAGAGCACTGGCTCTTCTCCAGCGCGTGCTATAACATCAGATTACTTGCGGCGCTGCGCTGCTCTGTATTAGATGAAAAGGAGCTCTTTGACTCACTATGTAACGACGTATGTGCGTGCATCCGTACTAACGTGTTTCAACGTGTTCCTCTCACCGCAGGTGTTGGACCGGTGCCAAGTAGGTCACGCAACAGCTGCGCGTTGACATCACGCTCCCATCGAAGGTTTACGATGACGTCACTTTCTTCCTTACACGCAGCTACCGGCTTTTCCGCGTGCTCGCAACACTCTTCTTTTTCTCGCTTCACCCTCTCGACTTCTCGCAAAGCTTTACTACACGTCTCGTGGATACACTCTTTTGACTAAGTTATCGGCGATGAAACCTGAACGAAATGTTTTGCGTTTCAAGCAAACCATTTACTCGAGTAAAGGTTAAAACGAGGTTCGCTTGAAACCGTTGTTCGATCATGCGCGCCCACGCCCGTTTCTACGAGGTGAACACCGTGCTTACTTCTGCTGCTTCGTATACCATAAGATTGCCCTTCGGGGAGATAGTTCATTCGCTTTAATAACTGCGCCTGCCCTTCTTTAAAACACACAGTGTACTATTTTTGCATCGATATATCAGCTTGAGCGTGGTCGAGGCGACGGTTTGGTAATTGGCTGCGTACGCAAGCATAAAAGTCTACGTTGACAAATAAGGAGCACCTTAACCTAGAGCTCAGACGCAAATTTGAGTTTTAATAAAAGTTTTTTCCCTCTCTTTTTAAAAAAGCCGACCCATGGCTGCTTCGCATAACACTCGGCGTTTATTTTTATGGGAAGATGCTTTTGCCTGAAAGCTCTGTTGGTGACTTCGGCTCAGCCTCTTTCATGGCCTCTGCTTGTAGATTCACTGGGAGATTATTCCATGGCGGTACCTATAAAATTATCGAACGCACCCAGTGTCACCGGAGCACCAAGTATTTTGGATATTCAGTATGGTCCAGTGAATATGTGTAATAAAGTTTCTTTTCTGTGCTGTCTATACAAGCAGTCACCTCTTCCGACTGCAGTTGTGTTTCACCACTCGTAGAAGGCGGCTCTTCTCAATTTCTTGGGCAAAACTGAACGAATGAAAAAAATATTATTTAAGTATTTGTCGTTTTGTTTACACTCAAAAGCAAAACAGAAAAAAATGACTAACCCTAAGAAGAAACAAACAAGCTGGATAACTTATTTTGGAAATTAAATTAGGGCTGTCATGACAAAATCAGTGATTACGGCATGGGCGAGTATCCCTTATTCATGTCCCCCTCCTTTAATCTTATCCGTGCGCGAAAGTGTACAAGAACATGAAACTATAGCTCTTTATTCTCAGACACAAGAATCCCATCACGCGATCTTCTATGCGGTTCTTAATTAAATGCGGCCTCCTTTGAAACAGAGCGCCATAACATTAAAACTTTTCGGTGGACTCAACAAAAAACACACCAAAAGGATGGCTTAGCAAAGAAATTTAGCTTCAACAGGAGTACTTGAGCCAGAAGAAGCGAAACGTGCCAGATCATTGTGAAGCGAATGGCACCTTGCGGCCGTCGCTTCCGGATATTACACAAGCAGAGCTGTGTTTGAAATCGTTATTCTGCCTTCATCCAGGACAGCCTTGGAATTTTCTTTCTGTGGTGCTGAAACACAATATTGTTGCAGTTTGTATTAGATAATCTAATACAACGATTATCTAATACAACGACGTTTCGATAAGACTCTTCACAGTTGTACGCAGAGTTGTACCTTCAGAGTTTTAGGGGCGAAGCTACTTACGCCGTGAGTCGTACGCCTCGTGTCATCCCGTGTCGTCATAGTAGCCAATTTTCAATCTTATAAAGGTGCATTGCAGATCAATAAAAATGTTGCCACAGCATATCCACGAAGTGAATGACAATGAGTGGGGTTAAATGTGCGCCAGTCCGTCAGGGCTTCTTTGCCTCCTCCGTCCATTTGTTCATACGCCCATGCGCCCGTTCATGTCTCCAGCCGTGCATCTGTCCTTCCGTTCGTCCTACTGTGCGTTCACCCACCCATCCTTTCACACATCTATCTGTCTGTCTGCCCGTCTGTCTGTCTATTCGTCCGTCCGTGCTTCGCCAAACTCTTCACCGTCCACCTCGTACATAGATACGTGTGATTTTTTAAAAGCTGACACATATCATAGGCACAGTAAGCTTATGGTTTTTCAATATACAACGTTATGCTTTTAAGCAGAGTGCTTTTTATTGCCCTGATAAATAGAAGCTCCAACTTAGTAGACATTCTGCACGTGCATATGCATTGGGAGTTACCCAACAAGTTAGTTTTATCATTTAAGGTACGTAATATAAAAAACATATTGCCTCGCCGGCTTTCAGATGCAAAATGATGTAAGAGTGCTCATTATCAGGAAAATCGCAATCCTCTTTAGATATATAAGCATTGCAATTTCTCCGGAATATTTTGGAGGGTAACAACAATGCCCTAGAAACAACCAGTGGTCATTTTAATGGGACAGAAATATACAAAAAGTAGACAGAAATGTTATAAACACTCTCTTTCAGATGAGTGCGACACATTAGCTGAATAGTAAGCGGCATGTCAAGACTGGCTAAAATAAGGACTTAGGTACATTTCAAGGAGCAGTTTTCTTTTGTCAGTGCAGGTGGATGACAACTGATAGATTTTCACTGCAAGATGAAGAAACGAATGAAGATGCAAACGAAAACGAAGCATATGACTGCTTACCATTTTGAGAATATTTTTTTTCAAGTTGGTCACTATATCTTTTTTATCTTTATTTGTACATTTAGTATTAAGTTTAAAGTTATTAGTGTAGTTACTGTGCAGCCTAAACGAATATTAGCGCGACAAAAACAGGGACGGGAAAGAAAAGACTATCTACAGCGCTGGAATATAGGCTACATGTTGTGCATATTGGCTACAACAGCTTTTTCTTGTCCAGCTCCCCAGAGTGGGTATGGTCCAGAGTGTAGAGGCCACAGACAAACAAACAAACAAACAAACTATGACACTTTATGTGCATTTACAAATAAGCGACAGCATCACTGCTCCTGGTTCTATTCTTACTCAGCTGTTAAGCTCTGCTGCCTGCTTTCTGGATGGAAAGGTGAAAAAAGCCCGTTCATTTGTGAACGGAAGAAAAACAGAGAATTGCAACAGGTACCACTACTCTGCCATAACGCCACAGTGGTAATATCGAACACTGAAGTGAAAAAAAAACACAAGAGAAACGTTATTGACAGATCCTTCTTTTCAACCAGGTATCTAATAAACCATATGTGACGACATTTCTTTGTTTGTTTTATGTATTACCAACGTCAGAAAATGCTATCTTCATTTTTCTAATATAAGGAATTACGGGCTTCTGCACTGCCTTCACGAAAAACAAGACAGCAATGGTGTTTAGTTATTATTCATCAAAATTCTTGCTCATTTCGTTGGGACTCGGTTGCGATTACGTGAAAAATTATAGCGGTACATTTTAGATGACTTCTTTTTCAGTAAGTGTAAAAGCGCATTTTCGTCATGATGTACGGCAATGTATGGTCATTTATTCGCGATAGATATTCCAAGGTAATAAGTGCAACATATGGAAGAGGGTGATACGCAAACCACTTTATTATTTTATTAGCAAGGGCGCGAATCGCATTCCTCGAAAATGCTTTGCTTTTGTTATACTCCTAGAGCTAGTTAATGGTGAAGCTGTTCTGCAAATCCAAATCATTCCTTGCTCAGCTTTGAGTAAGAAAACTAATATTGCAAAATGGGTCTGCGTGTCATAAACTGCATAAATACCATTACTCGTCACTGGTCCACTACGAATGAAAAAGAAAACAAGTTGCCCCATAAATGGGTACATGCCAAAGAATTGGATGCTGTTGTGAAAACACCATGTGATGGAAGGCCTGCGTCAACGATGATGTGTCCATGTCGTCCCTGTGGCTTTCCGTGGTTCAATCAAACTTCTCCACGTTAATGATAAGATAGAGAAAATCCAGCTTCACCTATCGAAAGCCTAGCAATGACTATTACCAACCTTTAAGCAACCTTCATAATGTAGCTAAATGATAAAAACAATAAATAAGCCACCAGTGTAGTCTTCAAAATTGTCCAGTTTTGATATTGCGAAGTTGGCGTGGAATTCTAGAAACATTGTGTCATCATAGGCAAAAGAGCAATAGCCCTTGCAGTGCAAGTGGAAGAAAACAAAACTGAAATTTTAAGCAGGAAGTATGTTACACTCTAGTTTGATTAATTTAGCAATCAACGCATAATGGAGTAGGAGGCAGTAGAAGAGTACTCAGGTTTCATTGTAACCAATATGGCTTTATTAAAACAGCAAATATCTTTTCAATGAGGGCACAAGTTTGATTTACTACGTAGTTCAGTGAAACATGCTCTTTGCATAACGTGCTGGTGCCTTGAACACTGGCGTATTACCTGTTAATTAAGAACGGTGGTGCAGTATCTCGTTTATTATAAATATGACGAGTGTTGATACGGCACTCTTCTTTATTGTCAAGAAGGCCAACCACCTTTGCAGTGCACCAGGCGCTGCGTCTTCAAGGCGCTGTAGCCTCATCTTAGGCATATAAGACATCTGAAAGCTTCGGCTCCGGGTGGCGGCCACTATTCAAAGGGCCCATCTGATAAAGACGAAGTGATGAATGCGACCGAACAGCAAGATAATCCCGTGTTCCGTGGACCCGAGGAAGCCTGTGACGGCCCCACAATGTCATCCAACGCCAATAATCAGTATGTTACTCCGAAAAAGGCACAAACTGATAATAAAGAAGATTACAGCGACGAAACGATCATCGACTCCACAAAAATTAACTTTGATATAGATATAGAAGACCGGGCATTCACTACAGTCACATAGAAAAAAGCCCAACGAGTGGGGATGCCCGCTATTTTCAAGCCAACTGACTCAAGTGCCTCATTCTGGAAAGTCACTTCGAACAAACTGGCCAGTGAAGTAGTATTGCTGCTAAAAAAGTGCAGTTGTTCCATGTCAACATAGATGGCAACTTCTCCGTAAGTGTCTCTACAGTTACTACATCCTCCAGATTTCTTGAGTTAACACATATTGCTAGTCGTGAAGTGGCACCGCATATAACGCAGTCGGATGTGAGGAACCTAGGAAAGATTAGACAAGTACCAGTACAATACAGTGAAGATGAACTGCTTGAATATTTAGAAGACAGCGATGTAATCCAAGTCAGGAGGCAGACTAAATAGCTCCGCCTTGAAGATGGTTCAGCAGAGCCAAATTGACTCGGCAGTGTAATTCTTGAGTTCTCCACAACAAGCAACTGCCGCTTCTTGGTTCTGCTAGGATTCACAAGTCACAAGGGGGGAGAGTATCTATAGCCCACTACACAATGTACAACTGTCAAAGATATATACATGTTGCCAAATCGTGTCATGGACAAGTTCGCTGCAAAAATTGTGCCGGAGAATGTGATTACAAAGACTGTACATCGAGAGATTATCTCAAATGTGCCAATTTGCAATGGACACCACGTAGCGTCATATGCTGGTTGTCCGAACCATCAGGTGGCTACTCGACTAAAGCGAAAAGAAACTTTGCTTGCAAGAGCTCCAGAAAAGGCGCGCCTTGTAGGAATCGTGAAATGGTTTGTCCACTCCCCATGACTTCAAAATCACAGAGCAGTACATCACCGCTATTGTATGCAACAATAGCCAAGTGTGTGTCAGCTAAAAAATTAAAATTACACCCAAAACGGACCGTAGACTGCTATCACCAAGCGACAGCAGGACACGAAACCGTCAGCAAATCAGGATAACCATACGTCTACACCTTTCACATCATCAAAGCCAAAGGCACAAGAGCAACGTGCTCCGAAAGCAAGTGAAGTCGAAATGGTTATGTCGATGCTCTTCCTTTCATCAACCCAACACCTGCATGTATTTTCATAGGACAGTTACCTTCCAGAGATGAGCACTGCCCTTTCATCAAAGCATCTAGCACTACAACAAAAAATTGTTGTGTAGCAAAATGGCTCTACAAATGGACAACTATTTCCGCAACACAGCCGTGTTTCATTGTAATGCTTATGGGCTTAGGTCGAAAAGCGCGGACTTTAGGAAGCTAGTTGCTGAACATAGCTCTCCCGTTTCATGTTTAAATGAATCCAACGTTAGCCCTGCCTTTAAGATTTCGAAATATGTGACTATACATTAATAAAAATTCAGGCTTGAGCAAGGCACTGTTATGCGTACGGCACAACATACCCTCTTTTCTTCTGTACTCGTAGGACTAGGACGTGGCAGAATTTGTAGAGTGCAAAATTCAATGCCAGAAACTTACCATCGCTATAATTTGTGTTTATTTCCAACCATCCACACGCATCTAAGAATCATCTCTGGTTCATTTATTGTCGAGGGACCTGCCCTCATTTGTGAAGAAATATTTTAAGGCTTACAATGCTCGCGGGCGAGTACTCATGCCGATTCCCGTGGGGAACATTTGAAAAAGCAATGGATAGTTGTGGTCTTGTTGTACTGACTGGTGGATCAGTACTTTTAAGAAGTTATAATTATGCCAGCTGTCTAGATTTCTCTATAGCCTCTCTTGACATTGAAAAAGGTAAGAACTGAAGTGTACACCCCGAAACACGAGGGAGTGACCTTTGTCCAGTTCTCATGCAACACCCAAAAGTGCAAGTGCAAACGACAACATTAGCTCAAAGCTAACTACCTGAAAACTATTTTGCGAGCATACTAGAAGTGACTCTGCGGATACTAATGAACTGTATACATTTATGTCCTGCATTAAAAGCAGTCACTTCCGTGCAACAACGTTTAGGCTGTCCCGCAGGCCACTCCAGTGTAGGTGCAGACCGTGAGTGCCTATGAGCAATCAGAGGACAAGCAGAACGTCCCTAGTGCTGCACTGGGAGGATAGAAACTACTAGGATAGTCAGGTCACACACATCTATTCAACCGACACATGCAAAGTTAGATTAGAAAAAGGAGGGCACTATTTCTCTGCATTCTTTGAACTCATTTACTTCACTTCCGAAAATCTAGCAAACATTCACTGCTTTGAGTCGTTCAGTATCCCAGTGAAACACATTCGTAGCATTGATCATATCTCTTGGATTATCTGATCGTGATGTTGCTAATACGTTTTTCTCAAATCGCACTGTAACTCCGATTGACTCACAACACTATTTCACTGCCCGATTCTGTAGAGCAGGCAAAATCAACATGCATACGCTTTATAACTGCTCAAATAGATAACACACATACGCCTACTAGAGTTGCGTACTGCACTAAGAGTAACCCACGTAGGAACGGCAACAGACCCCGATAACGTGTCGTACGGTGTTCTGAAAATCTGGGCCCCACAATCATGCCAGTTCTTCTAAGAATATAAAACGACATATGACGAAGGCCGTACGTGGATTGTGTCGGAAGATAGCAAGAATCGTCCCTCTGCTAAAGACCGTTAAATGACCGCTTTCACTTGACTCAATTCGACCAGAAGCCTTACTAACTGTGTATTCTGATATCGTAGAAAAAAATGGTTGACAGAATGTTAGAGTGGTGTCTTGAAGCTAACATCTTTCTTCCAGATAAATGACAGGCTTCAGACGACGGCGATGCACTATGGACTGCACCTTCGACCTCTTTACATTTGTAGAACTGGAAACCTGCGGTAGAAAAAAGGATGTTGCAGCGTCAAAGATATAAGATATGCATTCGACTTTGTGAGCCACCATTCTGTGCGTACGGGCTTACCTCAAGAAGCGGTTCATGGTCGCATGCTTCATTGGATTTCCAACTTCCTGAGTAACAGACAAATATACATTTCTACCAAAACAGAGACAGCGATCGCTTCAATATGAGTCCAGGTATACCCCAAGGAGTAGTGTTCTAAATTCCACTTTTTTCAGTGCTGCGATGGGCAGGTCTTCAAGAAGTGCTGCGCGAAGCCTTGAACATATCCACGTATGCAGACGACATTCCATATGGGCGTCCCAAAATCCCTGGGAAGTGATCAAAAATGGCTTCAGCAAAGACTAAACGTTATAAATGATTACCTGAAAGAGGGAAGCATGCATGTGCTTCATGCTAAATCGGTAGTTCTGCCGTTCAAGAGAAAGGCAGTGAAAAACTTCAAACTTTTTTGTGGATGGCCAAAGAATGAAAATCGCATATATTATCGCTTTCCTTGGTGTTACAGTAGAAAGCCAACTCAGATGGAGTCAGCATATTTCTGGCCTAGAAAATCAAGTGAACAGCCCCACAAATGTTTTACGTTCGCATTAGCGAGAACAGAATGGGCGGTACATCAGCGTCTCTTCTCCGCGTGAATTGTGCACCGATCCGGCAGAAATTTGCCTACTCCGCGCCCATTCTCCACAGCAGCTCTCGAACGTCTCTACACAGACTTAAGCTGCTACGAGCACGAATCTTACGCATATGTCTGGGTGTTCCACAGGCAACATCAAGTTCTCTGAAGTGGCAGAGGCAAGAGAACCCAACTTTTAGTAATTAGAATTGTGGAGACCTGTCGGCACCTCCTTCATCTAGTCACGCAACACCCTTTCTTGTAAATTATTTGAATAGAGGAGTGGCAATCATCATTAGAGTCAGAGCAGCGTTCAGAATAAAGAAGAGTCGACGGGGAATTGCCATGGGGACAGCTGTCCTGTCCTCAACATTTTGTAGCCGAGAAACGCGGCGCGAAGGACTTTCGGGGATGGGACAGAGCAGGCTTTCATCTACGAATTTCGACCGCTGTCGTAGCCTGGAGGACTCTTGTAAAATCGCGCCGTATATCAAGCTGATGTGCGAGGACTAACAGTATACCAGTGACCCAGATCGTAGGACATGACATCCGATGACGCCCGGATCTTTGTTGACGTTGTGCGTGTTGACTCCGACTTCGCCTCATGGTGCGGGTGGCCAGTAATATCCCACGTTTACGAGACTGCACTAGATCTTGGAGGCCCTCCACGAAGACGGAGTCACGTGCACAAGACCGTACAGAAGGCATGGGCAACATAAACATTTAGTACACGTGAAGCGTTCATCAGTAAGTGAATCGCGATATTCACAAATTTCGAATGAGCTCACAAGCTTCCTAAACAATCGACAAAGAAGTAGAAGTCGCAGTTCATAATGATCGTTTGCAAACGGAGACGTGCGACTCAGAGCTTTGTGAACACCAGATGATTCGAACAAAGGTCAGAATAAATTCTAAGATAGAGGACTCAGTAAATGCTCAGCAAGCCTCACTTCAAGGCCACGAGGCATACGATTAGGACAGAAGTACAAGCTAGCGTGCGCTCTTTGTCTATGGCTTAGCCATCTAGCCTCTACTTGTTCAGCAGCAATCTTGTTCTGAGGAACTAGACGACTCCGACTCACAACGAATTGCTGAACGTGCTAAAAGTCAAAAGGTCACCAATTTCACTCCCGTAACGAGCATACAAGCACGCACAAAACCACTACTTTGAAAGAACTGTCCCACGCCTTTATAAATACCATTAGCACGCAACTAAATGAAGCAAACGATGCGACTGTTACATCACTCAAGTGCACATAGCGGAGGAAGAAACTTCGATGGTCAAAAACAGGAAACCTTTGAGGATCTAGAAGGGCATTCATGTGATATTACGCGCGTATTCACAAATGCTCCTAGACACGACTTTCCCACTTCACTTGACAGAGTTCACACAGCGCCACTGCTCAGCTGAAAATGACGCTGTGCTACTCAAGAATTGCAGCAGTTTATCGCACATATGCAGTGACTTGTCAAGCCTATAGAAGGCGTTCCGATCAGATTTCTTAAGTGAAGGTGAACACTTGAGTGAAGGGACGTTCTAGAATATACGGGGGCAAGACTGAGTGCAAGCAACAGCCACAGGTTCAGACGTTGTACATTCCTCACAGCCAAACAAAGATATGTCTGAAGAAGCAAAACAAGATGCATTCAAGCGGTCAGGAGCAAGAGGAAAATTGCGAAATCACGAGAACCTGCTGCCTGTATTAGTCCTAAGAGCTCTACGAGTAAGCTGCGCACTTCAAGGCGGAGAATAATTCGGACTGTACAAGCTACCTCGCTGTAGATTAAGTATATCGAGACAGGACCACAACGGCTAATGAAGCAATCAAGTCAAGGATGGAGGAAGAAGGACGATGCTTCCAATTGTAGGCAGCCAAGGCAAGAAATTCAAAGACAAACCTTCTCAGAATGAGCTACTACAAACCTCACAGAAAAAACTATGTTTCTGTGAACGCAACTTAATCATTGAAAGCGCAAGACCACCGAAGGCAACGCGTTCGAAAGCAGGATCTGGAACAAGCGTCGGAAGCACCACTGGAAAACGAGGCGCAAGAACAAAACTCAGATTGTTCAACGCGTATTGACTTGGACCTCGAACAATACGTGACTTACATTGCGTTTAGTGTTTACAGCAACTGTGATATTGTTCATCACAAGTCCTTACTGCGAGGCCGTCGACGACGATTTGTAAATTATGTGGAAATGAGGAGTGGCAATCATCATTAGAACCAGAGCAGCGTTCGGAATAAAGAAGGGGTCAATGAGGGGCTCCGTGATGGCTACGGTGGCTCGTCCTTTCCTAACCACCCTTCACATTCGCTCATATCAAACATCGTGAACCATGCCGGAGCGCAAATACACCATGTGTGAAAACAATACATTTCCTGGCTTCCTGTGTCGACAAATTGGCACTGGACCAAACCTACTCGCCATGGATGCTTGAGCTATCACCTACTTAAACGTCAATGAAAAGACTTCGAAGCAAACATGAAATGCCATTGTTTTTGCACAGCAGTTGGCATCACATCACCTGTTTCCTGTTTTACAGGAAAACAGGTGATCTCGTCCCCAGGTGATTCCGTCACCAAAAGACAGCGACATCTGCATTTATAATTCAGTAATTGCGCGAATATATGCATGTTCGTTAGGCCATCTCTTCTTTCCAACAACGTATCGTAGCACTTGCTACGTGTTGTTGAAACTCGTTGCAATTTCAATAGCCATATGCTTCAATAAATAGTCAAACATAGTAGTCAACAATAGTCAAAAATAGTGGTAATTACAGACTCTCTTGTGGCACTCGCATGTGTATAAAATGCCACTTAAAACACGTTGATGTGTTTAGAGTATACGCTATACTAAAAGAGCTTCAGATGCTACGAAGGCGGATGATCGATTGAGATTACAGTGGGTTCTCAGTCACTGCGGTATCAAGGGAAATGAAATGGCAGATCAGTTGGCAAAAACTGCTCATCAATCTACGCAAACGTGCCTCTTCCAGTCTCTCAATATGGCGTAAATAGAGTTGTAAAGCCGAACGTGAATGACGAGGGTATACCTGGTTCACAGACAAACTAAAGGATCGATTCTATATTCTGTTGATCCTAATTTTGAATGCCAATTAGACCATAACTTCCCAAGGCGTACTGTACACTCATAGATCGCCCGAAACTGCTTACACAAAGCACTTACTACTTCGT
Organism: Rhipicephalus annulatus; assembly: GCA_013436015.1. NCBI lineage: Eukaryota > Metazoa > Arthropoda > Arachnida > Ixodida > Ixodidae > Rhipicephalus > Rhipicephalus annulatus. The sequence goes on from WOVY01007593.1 coordinate 39,676, forward strand.
ATTCAACGTGCAACGTCGTCAGTATGTTATTGTGGCCACTATGACGAGGGTATACATCACCTATTGCTGCTCGACTGTCCCACCACGGCACACACGAAGGCGATTCGAACATGAACTCTATAAGTTAGATCCCAAGCGGCCAATGGCGTTCAATAAACTATGAGGCCCATGAACATCTGAAACAACAGCAAAGCAATAAAAGGGCTACAATACTTCTTCGAAGAAACGCAGCTTTGTGACCACTAAAGAGTGGCCTGTAGGT